>ML783811.1:144408-159702 GCA_009831015.1 Picea engelmannii | reverse complement strand
ACCAGAAACCTGAGTTTGGCATACATGTTGACCAGTTTGGTAGTGGAGAACATGTCTTGATCAAGTCCACTGATCACCATGTGAGCATGAACCTGCTGAAGTGTTTTAATGTTGGTACACCTCTCCAATAAAGAAGTAGAATGATAATTCCCAATGGGGTATTTCGGTAGAGGAGCTTCGCCATTGAAGTGGCCTGGTACCGAAATTGGGTTTTCTGTGGGGTGGTCCATAACACCAGCAGCTGCAGAATGGACAAGGAAGCCCATGGCAATATGTTGGTGATGGTGAAAATGGTTGTGGACATGGTGGTGAAGATACCAAGCCACGTTTACAAGTGGATTTGCCAAACTCATCATGATATAAGTATGAGTTCCCACATGATTTAGAAGCAGAGAAGGCATTGGTTTGTTCTGCCCTTGTGTATCTAAGTCCATGGGAATCAAAACTGTAGAGAGTACTAGCTCTCAGGGAATTTACAAAACCATATGCACAGGAAATAAAAATCTGAAGTAGACACAAACTGGTGATTAGTCAACCCCGTTATGAATTTAATGGCCAGCATGGTAGCGGTGACATGTGAATACCGTTAACTATAACCGCTACCGTACCAGTGTAGTCCTTGTTTGTTTCAAGTTTCGCAATGATGATCTGGACACTCTGCTCTGGAATAACACATGTGAATTGAGAGTAGAGATGATTTTGGGAGGAAGCAAAGGGGAGGACTTGATTATTGGTAAAATTTTGGGAAGTAGTTTGTCTATTTTAAGTTTTCGCTTCCCTGGCGATCAGACCTTTCTCATCTCCGGCGACCTCCGCCATCCCTTCTCTCCTCCTGTATGCCGTCCTCCCGTTGAGCTGTGATCAGCAGTGGTAAACACCCATGCGCCATTTACACCAAAAGAGGTCTGCTCAAACTTGAAATCTCGTTTCTGTCTTAAGATACTTGAATTTGAATTCTAATATTATTATGTCGGCATTTCAATGAATTCTTTTGAAGTTTATTAGTCTCCGTAGGCATAGAAGCAATATAGCTCGTTGACTTCATATTGCTGTGTCCTTTGATCACAAATATTTCCATATTATTTATTGTTGGAACCACTTAACTGAAAACATCAATTTTTATATAAAAAAATGTATCATATTTGTCATGATTTATTGGACAAGGGATTCGAAGTCTTATTGTCTGCTTCACTATTCTCAATGTTGTATATGTTGGCATATCCAAAATATTTACTCGTATATGGTCTTTTTGAATCATATATTTTCTTATGCATTCGTCAAAGGTGGATTAATTCGAATGTTTGGTTTAGCATTTTATGCTAGTTAAATTTATGTCAATATTTGATATGGTGGCATATCGAAAGTTTGGTCTTCCAATACATTCTTTGGTGTTCGAACTATTGTTACAAAAAATATAATATTTTTTTTGGGACACGTTAGAGACCTGCCACATTGAATTTTTTACTTAAATGTTTACAGAGCAATTCTGACATACTTAAATGTTTACCTAACAGGCTTGGTAGTGTTGAATGGTTACTTAACAGGCTTGTTACAAGACATTTTCTTCCATTTTTAAAATTTATATGCTCCAACAACATTGTTGGTTCAGTAGTTCATGCTTGTTTTTTGCATGACACTGATTTCTTATTTGCATGTTGTTGTTGTTCTTGCTTGGCTGTTCGTGTTGTTGCAGTTTGTATGTTTGGGTTTTTGCAATCGCGATTGGAACAACATCATTCTTGGGGGAGTGGTTGTTGCTTACTTCTTTCTTCGATGTATGTTGTGTATTGTTGATTGCTTCGACTTTGCAGGGTTCCGATCCTGTGCCTGCAGTGGGGCCTTATTTGCAGGGTTCTGGTCCTGCGCCTACACTTGGGTTCTTATTTGTTACTTGTTCTTGTTTGCCCAGGGTTTGCAATGTTGGGATGTTGCATTTGCAATTGGATCTCTGGTTACATTTTTTTGCAGTGGAGTTTGCATAGAATACTATTAAGATAAAATAACAGACTAAAAAATTGCATGCAATGTAAATTGCATCTCTTACGCGTTGAAACAGAGTTTGTAGGCCTCAAAGTATATTTCATAGTTGCCGATGCTTTTTCCATGGATTTTGTGTTGTTATGGTTTCATAGTTATGAGAGCGCATTTTGCTGTGTGGGAGATATAGTTGTTTTGTCCCTTTTATTTTCCTCTTGTAAACTGTGTATCTGACTCTATAGTTTCTCGTGTTTCTGTGGTCATTCCAATCGACCACCATTCGATTGCATACTTAGCCATTTTTATGAGCGTAGCTTCGCGAATAGGTTTTATCGAACTATGACAGGTCGTGTTCGATGTATACATTATCTTTCCCGAATTAGTTTTCTTTAAAAGAATGGCTCCTGAACAGAAGATAATGCAATTTATGAAATTATAGGTTTCCTGGACAACATAAGTTAATGATCGCGGGTTCTCGGGGTGGTGGGCTGAAAATTGGGCTTTTGTTGTTTCGTGCCCTACAAATAACATGGAGAGTTCCGCAAGGTCGTGTTCGGTGTATACATTAGCATTCTCGAATTAGTTTTCTTTAAAAGAAGGGCTCCTGGACAGAAGAGATTGAAATTTATGAAATTATAGGTTTCCTGAACAGCATAAATTAAACATAGGAAATATGTAATTTTATAAAGTAGATATATAAAGCATGCACAGAGCCCTCATCCCATACTTCAGCCAGTTTTTGCATTGCGGGTTCTCGGGGTAGCCGGCTGAAAATTGACAATTGGAGAGTTCCACAATATACAAATTGACAATCGGACTTGCGGACTATTTGAATTTTAAGGGCCTCGTGTCCAAAAAAATTAGCATTCTCGAAATAGTTTAGTTTACATATGTTTTACATACGTTGGTGGACAAAAACACAAAAAAAAAATAGTAAGCATTTTTTGGATCGCGGCTTGTTGGGGTCGCGGGCTCTAAATTCGGCTTCTGTTGTTACGTGTCTTACAAATAGCACGGATTATTCCGCGATATACAAATTGACAATCGGACTTGCGGACTATTTGAATTTCAAGGGCTCATGTCCAAAAAAATTAGCATTCTCGAATTACTTTTCTTTACGTACGATTTACATACGCTCGTGGAGAAAAAGACAGAAAAATAGTAGTGTTGTTTGTTACATAGGGATCCATCCCCGCTACCTTCATCGCTTCCCAATACACATTAAATATGCTTTCAAAACTCAGAACTGACCAAACAGGTTCGAAAAGATAGGTTTAATAACTGGAAAGCTCGAGTACATCTCCCATTAAAATGAATAGGTAGGCGAATATTATGGGATTTGGTAATTTCTTTTTGCCTACATTTTGAATTTGCAAATTTTTTTTTTTTTTTTCTTGTGCAATTTTAGTTTTCTTAAAAGCTTCAGCATAGTTCACGAACGTGCCACCCACAAAGGCCTTGACGTCATGTCCCTATTTAATATTGTCCATATCTTAGATGTCAGATTTGAGAATCTGCTCGGATATGGAGATTTTAATATGTGTTGCTAGTCACTATTCAACGTACATATTCGAAAAGATTGGCATTAATAAGCGAAAATATCGAGAACATTTGTCATTAAAATGAATCAACACAAAATCTACGGAAGATCATCCAGTGTTGCTTTTAAATAATTATTGTCATTTCTCTCTATCATCAAAGAGCTACGCTTTAGGGTGCCTGTGTTCTAATGTTCCTGGTCATAGACATGTAAGACAACTTAGAGATGCGATTAAGGGGCAAATGAAAGAAGAAAGACTAGTTTTATGTGACGTGAGCTTTGAGTAAAACAAAATCTATTATACAAGAGAAACTCAGAGAGGACGAAAAAAAAAGAACAAGTATGTTCTGGTTGGTGTTCTCCCTGTGTTTGATACTTTGGTTGGTTGAAAAGGCTGCATGGAGATTTGTTTGTTGAACTTCTTTGTTTTCTTGCTGGGAATTGTAATGGATTTTGAGGTCGCGTGCAAAATAGTTCTTCGTTTAAGTATATACCTTCTTCCAACAACACAAATTTGGCAAGTGTATCGAATTGTATAGATTCCACAAGAATTTGTTTTCCTCGGGGGCGATGCATTTACAGTGGCTTGCAAAATGGCCTGTCATGTTCGTAAATGACGCGAAATATTGCTCCATTTGTGAATGTAACCAGAGGTGGGTAACATAAACTGTATGGGTGGATAAAACGACATATTATCACTACAAAAGTTTCTATTTGAAAGTTTGATGAACTACATGTGGGTCTGGTAACTGACTTGACAGAAAGCCATGTTCTTTGTCAAAGTTTGCCCGGTTTCCTCTGGAGGTAGTTGTAGACTCCACATATTTGGCGTCACCTCCGAACATTTCAGACCTTTCTGTGGGCCGCCATACCTCCACTACTATGAGGAAATATATATTCTGATGCCATCTGCAACATTTGATACACTTGCCAGACCTATGCTGGTGCATTCTGCAGCATTTGATGCACTTGCCACACCTCTGTTGCCCGAAGAAGTTATGTACCTCAACAGATTTGCATTTTGCATATGAGTTGAACGTGTCTTCCAATTTACAGTAATAAATCAAAGAAGTTCAACATACAAATCCTCAGGCAAGCTTTTCAACCAAACAGATGATCGAATACAGGGAGAATACCAGTCACTATGTACTTGAATTTTTTTCCCCTGCCATAGTTGTTGTGACATAAAACGACTCTGTCCACTTTGAAATCGGCTTGAATCGCATTTCTAAGTTGTCTCGGATGTCAAAGGTCAGGAATATTGGAAGGACAACACCTTAAACCCCAACTTTTCAATGGCAGAGGCAAATTAATACTTGACAAAGAATGGAATGTTGAATAAGCAGTCATTGCAAGCATGCCATATGTGGAAGATACAAGGTATTCAAAAAATTGGGATAGATGTAGTTGGCAACACCGATTAAGTACAAAACCCAAAATTGATATTCAACTCGTTTTTTATGAATAAAGAGTTTGAACGTCAATAAAACTGTCAAGAAGCTTCATCAATGTACATATTTCAGTATTTTCCAATTTCTGGTATTTATTTTAATTGTATTTTGTACCTTCTTCCCATGTGTCATTAAACATGAACGACAAGCTTTACTTTCTGTTGCCCACTACTTCAATATAAATAAAGACCGGTATGTTCTTTCTTTACATTTTACATTTAAGAATATTTTTTCATAAGCGGCTCAACTGTTGACGCAATGTTCATGTTCAGTATGTTGGATATATTACAACTTCTTCTATTTGATAATATCCGTGCATATATACTAATATCAATACTATTGGAATAAATACAAAAAACTTAGGCAATTATGTTTGGGTTTGCGTTATTAAACAACTATGTTCCCTGTTCCGTCATATACATCTTGCAGCCAAAGAACTTCCGTAGTCTGCAATTTATGCTTTAATTACTTAAGTCACACCAAATATTGATTGCATTTAATTTAATTTAGATATTGATGTTTATGGAGAGCCGGCGTTTGATCATGTCATTGCAAGCAATACAAAATGAATAGATGATAAGGAGTTTATCTCGTTGAGACCACAATGCAAATTCATGTTTCTTGTTGCGTTATGTACATCTTGCAGTAAAAAAATTTGTGCTTTCAACGAAATTTGCGAACCGAAGAGCATCTTGCAAATTGGGAGATCATTTGCATTTGAAACAAAAACAATCCATTAATATATATTAGTATGAATACTATTCAGATAAATATGAAAACTTTCTCCATTGATAGATACTAGTATGAATACTATTGAAATAGATATCAAACCTTTGTCTTGGCCAATACTTAGTCAGTTATCTGGGCACCAGGCCCTGGGTTCGCAGTACCCAGCACCTATGTCCCCTGTTCTGTCATATACATCTTGCAGCCAAAGAACTTTAGTGATCTGCAGTTAATTCTTTTACTAGTGAGAACCCAGGAGGGGTTCGAAAACATTGCCATTAATAAATGAAAAAAAATAAAATAAAATAAAAAATAAAAAATAAAAAATAAAAAATAAATTATTGACTGTCAGATACTTATCTCTTTTCCCCTTTTGTTTTCCCCGTCCATTATGGATTTCTGGTTTTATACTTAGTCGTCTTTCTATGATGGGCGGTTGCAGGGTTCACGCGCTGACATATATTTATCTCCATCTGTATCTTCACATGACGAATCCGACTGACCGTTGTACCTTTCCATACCTAAGCAATTTTATGGATGTGGTTGCCGAATCAACGCATACAAACTGGCCTTTTCTTCTTCCCGCTCGTTATTGCTTTCTAGATATATACTTAGTGTCATTTCTATGGTATCTGGTTCTAGAGTTGGTGGGTTGACATGTGTTCATCTCCATCTATATCCTCACATGACGGATCCGACCGACCATTGTTCCTTTCCATAGACAATTTTATGGCCGCCGCTGCGGGCTGACGCTTGCGAACCCAACTGCTTGTCGTTCCGATATATACATCTTGCACTCAAAACATCTGTGATCTACAATTCCACCACGGGTTCCTTGTATACATTAACTTCGTTCAAAGTATCTGTTGTTGCTTTCCATCCCCAACAACTTCGTGTCCTTCCTGATATACATCAACAATGTTCTTAGTAGTGACAAGTGGACATAGTGGCACGAAAGATACTTCCGTGATTTGCAATTTATGCCTTAACTCGTGAGAACTCAGCAGGGGTTCAAAAGCATTTGCATTAATAATCAAACACTAGATGTTCTTCGGTGAGATACTTTTCCCTTGTCTTCTTCCCGTGTATTATTGATTTCTAGTTATATACTTAATCGCGTTTCTATGATTGTGGGTTCCAACGTTGGCGTGTTCACATATATTCATCTCCATCTATATCCTCGCATGGAGAATTAGAACGCTCGTTGTTCCTTTTCATACTTAGTGAATTTTATGCCCGCAGTTGCCGAGTTGGCGCAATTCAACTGTGCCGCTTCTTGTTCCGTCATCTACATCTACCACTCAAAATTTCTGTGATCTACAATTCCACTATGAACTTCTCTGTCCTTATTCCCTTATTTTCTTCCCGTGTATTATGGGACTATAAAATATGGACATGATATTTTATAGAACATGTATGGATTATGCATTCCATACCTAGCGACATTTTGAATCGCGGGTTCTCGGGCGGGCGGGCTCAAAATTGGGCCTCAATTGTTCCGTGCCCTACAAATAGCACCCAGAATTTCGCGATATGCAAATTGAGAAGCGGACCTGTGGACTGGCGGACTCAACATTGCACTTCTATTGTTCTGTGTCCTCCAAACAACGCTCCCAGTTTCACGATATAGAAATTGACACACGGAATGTAGGGCTGGCGGGGTGGAGATTGTCATTGTTTACTGATGCTAATCCCTATGAAGTATCTAACAATATCTAAAAAAATGTTTTGAATACTAAATTAGCTCTTAGTAGTGACAAGTTACAGTTTACGCATTCAAATGTTTGGAGCAATACAATTAGAACGTCGGGGCCTCACGTCTTCTGCAAACACTTTCATAGCTTGTTTTGGATCCTCCACTTTCCGGGTTCACAAAATCTGCAACCCCAGCGTTGATAGGTTGACATATCTTTATCTCCATCTATATAATCACATGACGAATCCGACCGACTGTTGTTGCTTTCCATACTTGGGCAATTTTATGTCCACGGTTGTCGAGTTGGCGCCAATTTCATCTCCATCTATATCCTCACATGGCAAATTGGACCGCCCGCTATTCCTTTTCATACGTAGTGAATTTTATGCCCACGGTTGTCGAGTTGGTGCAATTGAACTCTGTTCCGTTATATACATCTTCCACTCAAAATTTGTGCAATCCCAACTGTTTCGTACCTTTGTGTCCAGTTGTCACTACTAAGAGATAATTTAGTATTCAAAATATTTTTTTAGATACTGTTAGATACAATTAGAATGTCCCGGCCTCACGTCTTCTGCAAACACCTTCGCAACCTGTTTTGGATCCTCCTCTTGCCAGGTTCACGAAATGTGCAACCCCAGCGTTGACAAGTTGACATATCTTTATCTCCATCTATATAATCTCACAACGAATCCGACCGACCACTGTTGCTTTCCATACTTGACCAATTTTATGTCCACGGTTGTCAGGTTGGCACCAATTTCATCTCCATCTATATCCTCGCATGGCGAATTAGACCGCTCGTTGTTCCCTTTCATACTTAGTGAATTTTATGCCCGTGGTTGCCAAGTTGGCGCAATTGAACTCTATTCGTTTTTGTTTCGTTATATACATATTCCACTCAAAATTTGTGCAATCCCAACTATTTCGTACCTCTGTGTCCAGTTGTCACTACTAAGAGCTAATTTAGTATTCAAAATGTATTTTTAGATACTGTTAGATACTTCATAGGGATTACCATCTGTAAACAATGGCAATATCCACCCCGCCAACCCTGCATTTCATGTGTCAATTTCTATATCGCGAAACTGGGAGCGTTGTTTGGAGGACACAGAACAATAGAAGTGCAATGTTGAGTCCGCTAGTCCGCGGGTCCGCTTGTCAATTTGTATATCGCGGAGTTATGGGTGCTATTTGTAGGGCACAGAACAATGGAGGCCCAATTTTGAGCCCACCCGCCCGAGAACCTGCGATCCAAAATGTCACAATATACAAATTGAATACCGGATTCTGACATCGTCCTCTCTTCCGTGTTACAGATTACGCATTCAAATGTTCGGAGCGATACAATTAGAACATCGGGGCCTCGCGTCTTCTGCAGACACCTTCGCAGCCTGTTTTGGATCCTCCTATTGTCGGGTTCACGAAATGTGCAACCCCAATGTTGGCGGGTTGACATATCTTTATCTCCATCTATATAATCACACGACGAATCTGACCGACCGTTGTTGCTTTCCATACTTGGCCAATTTTATGTCCACAATTGTCGAGTTGGTGCCAATTTCATCTCTATCTATATCCTCGCATGGCGAATTGGACCGCCCACTATTCCTTTTCATACTTAGTGAATTTTATTTCCACGGTTGCCGAGTTGGCGCAATTGAACTCTGTTCCTTTCTGTTCCATTATATACATCTTCCACTCAAAATTTGTGCAATCCCAATTGTTTCGTACCTCTGTCTCCAGTTGTTACTACTAAGAGCTAATTTAGTATTCAAAATAATTTTTTAGATACTGTTAGATACTTCATAGGGATTAGCATCCATAAACAATGGCAATCTCCACCCCGCCAACCCTGCATTCTGTGTGTCAATTTCTATATCGTGAAACTGGGAGCGTTGTTTAGAGGACACAGAACAATAGAAGTGCAATGTTGAGTCCGCCAGTCCACAGGTCCGCTTGTCAATTTGTATATCGCAGAATTCTGGGTGCTATTTGTAGGACACAGAACAATGGAGGCCCAATTTTGAGCCCGCCCACCCGAGAACCCATGATCCAAAATGTCGCTAGGTATGGAATGTGGAATCCATACATGCTCTATAAAATATCATGTCCATATTTTATAGTCCCATAATACACGGGAAGAAAATAAGGGAAAAAGGATGGAGAAGTTTGCAGTGGAATTGTAGATCACAAAAATTTTGAGTGGTACATGTAGGTGACAGAACAAGAAGCAGAAGACTTGAATTGCAACAACTCAGCAACCGTGGGCATAAAATTTACTAAGTATGAAAAGGAACAGCGGGTGGTCCAATTCGCCATGCAAGAATATAGATGGAGATGAAGATATGTCAACACGCCAACGTTGGAACCCGCGATCATAGAAATGCAACTAAGTATATAACTAGACTACCGAATACAAATTCACTACCGAATTCCGACATCGTTCAATCTTTCGTGTTACAGATTATGCATTGAAATTTTCAGAACGATACAATTAGAACGTGAGGGCCTCGCGTCTTCTGCAGACACCTTCACAGCCTGTTTTGGATCCTCCTGTTGCCGTGTTCATGAAATGTGCAACCCCTACATTGGCGGGTTGACATATCTTTATCTCCATCTATATAATTACACGACGAATCTGACCGACCATTGTTGCTTTCCATACTTGGCCAATTTTATGTCCACGGTTACCGGGTTGGTGCCAATTTCATCTCCATCTATATCCTCACATGGTGAATTAGACTGCCCGCTATTCCTTTTCATACTTAGTGAATTTTATGCCCGCGGTTGCCGAGTTGGTGCAATTGAACTCTGTTCCTTTTTGTTCCGTTATATACATCTTCCACTCAAAATTTTCGTTATCTACAATTCCACTACTAACTACTGCGTCCTTTTTTCCCTTTTTTTCTTCCTGTGTATTATTGGACTATAAAGTATGGACATGATATCTTATAGAGCATGTATGGATTCCGCATTCGATACCTAGCGACATTTCATATGGCGGGTTCTCGGGCGGGCGGGCTCAAAATTGGGCCTCCATTGTTGCGTGTCTTACAAATAGCACCCAGAATTCCGTGATATAGAAATTGACAAGTGGACTTGCGGACTGGCTGACTCAACATTGCACTTCTTTTGTTTTGTGTCCTCCTAACAGCGCTTCTAGTTCCGCAATATACAAATTGACACAAGGAATGCAAGGTTGGCGAGGTGGAGATTTCCATTCTTTACGGAGGCTAATCCCTATGAAGTATCTAAAAAAATATTTTCAATACTAAATTAGCACTTAGTAGTGACAACTGGACACAAAGGTACGAAACAGGTGGCATCGCACCCTGAGTAATATACAAATTGACTACCAGATTCTGACATCGTCCGCTCTTCACTCTACCACGGCTCACAAATGTTTCAAAGTATCTCTTGTTGCCTTCCATCCCCACAACTTCCTATCCTTCTGGCTGCCCTACCATACCCTCTTCGTTGTTACGCACATTGCACTCAAAAAGTTTTGATACATACAATTTGACCCTCGTGCCCTCACCTTCAATGGTTGTACCTTGCAACCTTATTTTGTAGCTGGTTTTTTCCCGTGCCCATGACCTTCATACTTTCTTACTATGCAATTAGAAACCTTTCATGCTAACAACTGACCATGCAGGAACTATCAACATTTTCATTAATGGGTGAAATGCTCGAGGAGATCTCCCATTATTACGCATTAAACCAAGATGTGCGGAGAGTTATTTTGTCCCTTCCGATTGTTCATCTCAAACATGCGTCATCGTGTTGGGCCGCTCAATAAATCTACAATGCTTAATCGTTGATTGCAATATTCGCCATGTTCGCATTTTCTATGTATTCAATTACTAGTTTTTAATGTTAACAACACATCATGCAATAGCCGTCCAAATTGTCATTAATCAACGAAAGTCTCGATGACATCTCCCATTCACACGCTTTGGACCAAAATTTGCATAGGGTTACATGATCCATTCCAACTTTTCATTTCATTCATCGTCTAGAGTAAACAAATGTTCTTGTAGACTTATGGAAGCAGGTCGACAACATTTTTGTGGAGATACAATAAATATGTTCGCACACGAGGACCAAAACTTCCAGTGGTCTAGGGCATACTTTTACTATTCATCCCATTCCGCCCAGAACGAAGTGATTTGGACCTCTGGAATCGCTCGTGCAGGCTGCGTCCCTGAGGTTTTTTACTGTAAGGAGGTGGTCTCTTGGTGCGCCGAAAAATATATTCCAGGCCAAAGAATTATTCCACTGCGTGACCATTCTCTTATTTCTTTGTCACCTCAGGTCTTTCGAGAGATGTTAAAATTGTCGAAGCCAACATTGACGTTCAGAGGACAAGACTGCAAGCAGTTTCTAGAAAAACATGATAACAGGATGGACATCTTAGCCGACTTCCTCGAAGACCTGACAACATTTCCTGAAGATATCACAAGGTTGCAGGTAAGTTACTTTAGAAATTCATTCCAGGAAATTGCTCGGTTGTTTACAAGAATAACGGGACAGGCATCCACGACAAGCATTTCCCATATAATTATTTATATTTTTTATTTCACAGTCAAGGAAAAATACATTTTTGATTGGGGGAAGCTAATTTCCATTGAGCTATGTTCCCAGTTGTCACGATTCAAAGAATCAAATAAATTTTATATGCCATCCTACTTAATTTTCGCAATTGTGCATTGCTGCTTGTTTCCAAAACTTTCTCTTTCCAATAAAATAAATTGTGGATTCAACCCAGTAACATTATGGTATGAGGCTCTATGGAGGCACAAGGCCTCCCATTGTTTTTATGAATTTTTTAATGGCTTTGTCTCAGTTTTCAAAGATTTACTGTTAGGCAAGGATGCTCCGCAGATGTCTGACCACGCAACCAAGTTTTTGAACAGGAAGGGTACACTTAAGCAAGAGGAAAATCACAGTGTCCTCATGGTCTTTGGCTCTAAGGAAAATCCCTCCTTCCTTCCATGCCACATCACGATTAAGATGTTTGTTGCAGAAATAACAAGGCAATACAACCACTGGTTGCATTTTTTCCACGACAAGAAAAAAAAACAGTTCATTCCTCTGCCCTGGAAAGTCGAAGACTTCGTGTGCAGAAACATCAACAAGATTGACGAGTTTGCCGCCCATTTCAAGAAATTGAACCTAACGTACGCTGAAAGGCTAAAAGGGTTCGACCCTAATGGCATTTTTCGAGAATATTTACTGGTTGTTGGCTTTAACACCTCTTTTATCCATAGACACCTGACCCAAGACAGGGACAGTGTCGACAACAATCCTGCTTCTGTCGATTGAGACGTAGAGACATTGCAAAGCACGACTGAATTGTACAGAGAACATGGAAAAGTATCTGGTGAGAAGAGTACCCAGTCCCCCACCAACACTCCTAGGAGCACGACATCACGGAGCATCGCTTCGACGGTCCACCCCAGTAAGAAAGAAACCTAGAAATCTTCGAACGAAGGAGGAGATAAGAACCCTCCTCGCATAAATATTGATAGTTCTCACAAAATTCCACTAGCGAAGAAGAGAAAAAACAATGCAGGGCAGGTGGAGGAACCCAAAATTGAAAGTGGAAAACTACAACTTGAAATTGAAACTGAGCACATGCAGAAAATTGGGTCGTCCACGGTGGAAATATCTAAGACCAACTTTTTTGACGTAGATGAATCCTTCGTAATCCAGAGCGCTATTTTTTACAGCCAATCTACAAGTATGGTCATTGAAAAGAAAGATGTAACAAACAGGAAAGGAAAATCTCTCACAGAGATTAATTTTAGGGAAATGTGGCCGTCCCAAATCTCCTCATTTCACCAAGTAACCAGTGAAATTCTTCGTGATTCCATTGGAGGAATTGAGACAGAAAATGCCAATCTGAAAGACTGCCTCAACGAATATGAGTAGGCTTTCATTGCAACCCCAGAATTTGCCAGTCCTTTGGCAAAAATCGTGCCTGCTACCACTGCAGCCAATATGAAAGAATCCTCTACCCTCCTTGCATGCTCTAGAGCCCTTGTAGAGAATAACATCAACAAAAGAATGTAGCTACTTACTGAATCCTGGGAAACATTGCAAAATTTAGTTTCCTTCGAAAAGAAGGCCAACGATTTCCTGCAACATTTGGAGGCGAATTTAAGAAATAAACATCATTTATATGATCAGGTACTGGCCCCTTTTTCCAACTATGCCGTCAACACATCAGAACTGAAAAGAAGACAAGAGAAACTCCCCTCCCCAAAGCGGACCAAAAAATTAAAAAAATGTTGGCAAAATAAAGTTGACAACCTGGAGCTCATTTTCAAATCATGTAAACAAGTCATATCAGAAAAGGGATATTTATTCACAAGCCTGCTGCAGATGGACTTAGCCGAAACTACCAACGAGGTTCAAGATCCAAACTTAATTCTCAAATCCTTGTCAATCACCAAAGAAGCCTTCCAGGAACAAGTTGATATTTTAAAGGGGTTGTCTTTCAAAAAGTTTTATGACATAGTTGAACATCATCTAGATGAGCACGAGCACTGGGTACTGGACTATGCGGCACACAATGTAGAAATTGAACAGAGTTTGCATAGTATTTCAATGGATCTAAGGAAATTAGAAAACGACCTTTACGACATAGAAATCCGGGATGAAATCAACACAGCCCCCATGAAAAGCCACATCGAAGAATGGCTCCAACAGAGAATGGATAGCCTCATCCAGGAAGGGAAACAACCGATCAATAGGACTCCACTGGTCATCGACGACAACAACAAAAATGCATCGGCTTCATAGTAAGTCTATACTGGCATGTTGTTTTCTTTATCAATCCACTTTAACTCTATGTTGTCATCTTGTTTTCTTTATCCATCCACTTATGACCTCTTTAAATAGAAAAATGTAACCAAAGGCTCATAACTTCCAATTTCTTCTTTTCAAGTCTTCCTCTCTTCATCTCTTCCTCTCTAATGTTAGTATTGCAGAGAACATCAGAGGCCCAATTTTGAGCCCGCCATCTCGACAACCCGCGATCCATTATAAAAGTACATATTTCGTATGTATAAAACTAAATATCTACTTTATAATATTACATTTTTGGTATGTATAGTTTATGTTGTCCAGGAACCTATAATTTCATAAATTTCAATTTTTTTTGTGTCCAGGAACCCTTGTTTTAAAGATAACTAATTCGGTAATGCTAATTTTTTTGTGTCCAACAACCTTTCAAATGTTGATATTTTTTTATATTTTTCAGGAAGAACTAATTCGGGAATACTATGTTTTGCATGCAAACCACATGTATTTCAACTTTCTAGCCACGTGTTTGTACTAGGTCGCATTTACTCCCATCCCAACCTGGCAGGGACTACGTTGCCATGCAACACTTGTTTAGGATAATGTTCATTATGGCATTTCAATGAATTCTTTTGAAGTTTATTTAGGATAGTGTTCATTATGTCAGAGAAACTAGTACTTATTGTTACAAAATGAATTAAAAGAGAGAACACTTATCCCAGAAAATCAATCAACACACTAAACAATACCTCTAACAATATAGACCTAGAAAGGTTAATCAATTATTTTTCTAATATTCCTAGTTCATTGAGCTTGTTTGATGCTTTGAATTGAGTTTTGGAGTCCTTCAATATTAAAATTTAAAATTCATTAGGAATGGTATTGGGAAAATTTTTGGAGTCCTCCAATATTAATATTTATTAGGAATGGTGTTGGGAAGAAGGAAGGTTGGTTTTGATATGGTACAAAGATTCATGCCTTAGTTAAAATGGGTACTAAAATAAACTCATAATATCAAGTACACAAAAATTGCAAGTCATTATTTTTCCGTGAAAGAACCAAAAGTAATTTTTCCAATTGAAATTACATAAGTT
>ML783811.1:93407-104482 GCA_009831015.1 Picea engelmannii | reverse complement strand
ACCAGGGCGTAAGTCTGTTAAGCAGGTCGTCAACGTAACTTTTCCACCTTAGCCCCGCCCCTTCTCGTCTCGTTGTTGCGATGTTGGATTTCATCACCAACTAGTGGCTTCGAAATTAGAAGGTATTGTTTGCTTGGTGATTGTCTCCTAGTTTTTGTTTACTAGTGTGTGCTGTTGTTTTCTCAAAGTTGACCTTAGGATCTTCTTTGCGGAGCTTGTCACTTGTTTACAATTGCTCCCCCACGACGTTCACGTAGAATGCAAAGTTTATCTCCGGAACATCCAGACGTTTCTCAACCCTTGACTACTAGTGCACCTGAGGGTTCTCCTCACCAGAGTGAAGTCCCAGCTATTACCCCACCGCACGGGGAGACAAGTGACGTCACAGTTGTTACACCACCACACGAGGACATAGGTGAAGTCCAAGACATTTCTACACCACCTCCCCAGGTAGAACACACAGATTCTCTTGGTGATTTTCGAATTACCAATACTATAGAGGACTATCGCGTTCGTCGTGGTGAACGACCTTCTGTATGATTAAATCCTTCCGAAGAAACCATTGTTACCTCTTCTGAATCAACCGTTGGGCCTTCTCACGGTGTAGTAGGCCGAGATCGTTTGTGGTCGGGTGATCTCCGACGTGTCCTTTTTTCTACTGAGGCACCTCCAGTTTACAAAATCAACCCCCCAGTATCTCCTGAGGCGGAAACTACACCAGAGACTACTATTTATCGTTTTGTTCTTCCTCCCGAGATGGCCCATCTCGCGATTACCACGAGTTTCCAAACCGAGGTTCCTACAGCTACTCTTGCTCCTATCAATACCCAGCAGATGCCTGAGGTTAACCCAAATTTACCTCCTGGTTACCATGCATTGAATGCTTTGTTGAATAATCCAACACCTCCGCAAACCCCAGCCGGTTCTCCAGGTGGTCCTCTTCTTACTGGGTATAATATCCCTCGTTTTGTCCCGACAATCCCTCCTCAATTTTTTGGCAATCCTAATCCTACTGGCACTATCCCGGCCATTACAACTATCCTGACTGTTGCCCCAAATGTACAGATTCCTGTTGGTGGACAGGGTGGTATGGTTCCTTTTCCTTTTCCCGGACATAACACAGTTACTATGCAACCTACAGTTGGCACACAACTTCCGGGTGGAACGGTACCTACGGTAGGGGGACCAACCTCACCTTTTGGACAAAATATACCTCCTGACTTGGCCCAGTATTGGAACCAGCTTCTACAAAACTTTCCTCAAAATGCTGGGGGGAAGCAAACTGTCCCTACTGTAGGCCAACCGTATCCAGGTATAACCAATCCTATTTGGGGTTCGAGTCAAACTACTCAACCTCAAGTCCCTAATCAAACTCAAGGTTACAATCCTTGGGGTTACTATCCTATCCGACCACCACCGAATCAATCAGGGCCTTCCCTCTACAGACAGTCTGCTTATGGTCCTACTAGTTTGCCGACAGGGCTTCCACCCCAAAGCCATCAGTACCCACAAGCGAATCGGCAGTTGCCTTTTCTTGCTACCTTGGATTTGCCAGATTTGTCTAGGATTCTCAATGATCCTATACGTCACTCTCCCCAATAGCCGGTCATTCCTGCTAAGCTTCCATCGGATATTTTGAAATTCGATGGTAAGGCGGGAGAGGACCCAAATAATCATGTCATGACCTTTCATTTATGGTGTTCGTACAACTCTTTGATGGATGACTCCATTCGCCTACGTCTTTTTCAAAGAACTCTTACTGGTTTCGCTGTGAAGTGGTACATTGAATTGCCACGAGGTTTCTTCTCCAATTTTAACACCCTGGCTATGGCTTTTCTTACACATTATCAGTTACCGATCCGTTATGATACTGGGACTGAGATTTTAACTTCTTTTAAACAATCTAAAGGCACTCATATCTCAGATCATATACATGAGTGGAGACGAAGACGACGTCTTGTCAAACTTGAGCTCCCGGATCAATTACTGGCCGAATGGTTCACGAAATCCTTCGTGAATGAGATTGGTAAAGAAATCGCCATGGGTAGCGTTGTTACGGAGGAGCAGGCTATAAGTCGTGCCCAGTATCTTGATCTTGTTTATTCACAAACGGGAACATTGTACGATTTGCTACCTGATCTACCCCGTCCTGGTACTTCCAGCGCTTCAACTACTCCAGCTGCCTCGCATGCAGCTAATGGTGTGATTGGTTCTACTCATACCCACTCACATGTTGTTTCGAATACAACCCCTAAATCTACATCTTCTAACATTCAAACTGCTCCGTCTCCTACCCCTCCCGCCGGTAAAACCTCCGAGGTAAACGTTGTTCAATCTACCCCGACCGGTAAAGGTAAATCTAAAAAGGGGAGAGGCAAGAATAAGGGGGGTAAGAATAATAATCCGAATGAACAAACTACAAATGCTCCTGTTGAAGAGAGGGATAAGCGTAAACCGCGGTACCCTTGCCTTATTTGCGGTGACGATCACTATACAAAGGATTGTCCTCGACGTGCCGAAGTTTCTAAGTTCCTTCAAGGAATGCCCAAACCACCTACCCCAGCAGTCTTGTCTCAACCCTTCCCGTCTCAGCAACAGGCCTCGTTGGTCATCCATGACCAACCCTCTACTTCTACAACATCATATGTTTTGATGTGCTCCAGTGATTCTAAGAAGAACGACGTTGCAATTGCAACTAGAGCTAAAGACTATACTTCTTCTAAGGAGAAGGTTGACGATTTACCTCCTGATCTGGTACAAACCTCTCCACCGAATCCACCTACAAACGGTCCTCTTCATCTCGAACGACCGAGTCTTGATATAGTCCTACGACCCCCAAAAGGTGTTGTTCGCAAGTCAGATTTTAATCCTCACGCTCGTGCAGCCGAGAACTATAGTATTGTGGAAGATCTAGCCCAAGCACCTTCAGCGATGTCTTCCCTTGAAGTCCTTCAATCTTGCCCTGCGCAACGAAGGGATCTGTTGAAAGCTATAGGTGGAATTGATCCTACAGATTCGAATTTGATAGTCTTTGACTTGGACGAACATGTTCCAAGGTTACCTCCTCAGCTTTCTTTTCAGATACAAGTTATTGTCGCTGACAAGAGCATTTGTCGGACAGTTGTTGATGAGGGGGCCTCTACGTGTGTAATGTCTCTTACTTGTTGGAAAGCCATTGGCTCTCCTCCATTAACGGAATCAAAAAATACTCTGAAAGCCTTTAATGGCTCTGGTTTTAAGCATTACGGTGTTCTTTCCTCGTTGCCTGTCACTTTAGAAGGTAAGACCGTCCAAGTTGAAGTGGAAGTTTTCGATTCTCCCTTAGATTACAATCTTCTTCTTGGTCGTAGCTGGGTAGATTCTATGCGTGTTGTTGTGTCAACGCTTTTCCGTGTCTTACGATTTCCTCACCGGGGAAAAGTTGTTACAGTTGATCAACTTGCCTTCTTTAATTTCGATACTCGCACTGGAAACGTACCGTTTATAGCTAAGACCCCACCGGGTTACGAGAATGTTGGAGTCGGTCTTTTAAAAGACTCTTCGTTAATGGGTACTTTTCCCATACCACCACCACCTGATATTCTACACCCGTCAATTGTTTCTATCAATATGATCTCCGTTGTTCCTCGTGAACTTTCGGTGTCTTTTGACCCTTGGATAGTCCCTGATCTAGGAGATCATGCTCGTTTTGGTGACGTCATGCCGTTAAGTCCGGTTGAGTCGGCTTATCAAGCCATTCAATCGGCAACCCCTTCTGTACCTTCCCTTGAGGAGTTGTCTCCCGATCCTTTTCGTGTCGTTTTTTCCACTGACGAGATGATCATGTCTGTTATGGCTGATACGCCTTGGGACGATGGGCATCATCGTTCCATATTGTTTCTGGAACAACACACTCTGGAGAACTACCAGCGGATTTCGACTCCGTCGACCGTTGTTGTCACAATGACCGTTCCCGGATCTACACATGATGTGTTTGTGGAAGGGAACCTCAGTAATATTTCTCCCACGATTCCCATTGATATTTTAGTTAAACCTGGGATAGTTGAAAATGTTCACATTGGAGCTTCATGTTCTCCAGAAGAAATTGTCACTTATACTTCCTTGTTTAAAGAATTTCGTGATATCTTTGCCTGGAGTTACGAAGAGATGCCATGTATCAACCCGTCTATCGTTGTGCATGATATAAAGACTTACCCCGGAGCTAAACCAGTCCGGCAGTGCCTCCGTCCTGTCCATCCACGTAAAGCGGCAGCCATAAAGCTCGAAGTTGAAAAAATTCTTAAAGCCGGTTTTATTTATCCCGTGGCATTGACAAAATGGGTTTCCAACCCCGTACCGATTGATAAAAAAGGTGGTAGTATACGTGTTTGCGTCGATTATCGGGATATTAACAAATCCTGTCCGAAGGACAACTTTCCGACCCCTTTCGTCGATGACTGTGTCGGCAGTGAAATCTTTTCCCTCATGGATGGATTCTCCGGCTATAATCAGATTAACATCGCTCCTGAGGACCAGCACAAAACGAATTTTATTTGTCCTTGGGGTACTTTCGCCTATAGAAAACTTCCCTTCGGTCTGAAGAACGCGGGCGCGACGTTCCAAGGTGCTATGTCTTATGTGTTTCATGATATAAAGCATATCGTTCAACCTTATTTGGACGACTTGCCAGCTCATTCTTTACGCCGTGTCGATCACCCTAATCATCTCCGAGCAATTTTCGTTCGTTGTCAGTTCTATCGCATTCGTCTAAACCCTCATAAATGCGTCTTTTGCGTAGATTCTGGCCGTCTCCTCGGTTTCATTGTTTCACGTCAGGGTATCTGGGTAGATCCTATCAAGGTTGAGGCGATTCTCAATCTTCCTCCTCCTTCTTCACTACGCTAGTTACAAAGTTTGCAGGGGAAAGCAAACTTTCTTCATCGCTTCATACCTAATTACGCCGAGATTACTCGTGGTTTTACACGTCTTCTAAAGAAAGGTTCAGAGTTTGTCTGGGATAAAGTTGCCAACAACGCCTTTGAAGCGTTGAAGCTGTCCCTAACGAAAGCTCCACTTCTTTTCCCTCCGGATTACAGTCGAGATTACTTTCTTTATCTTGCCTCTTCCGAGTATACTATCGGCATGGTCCTCGTTCAAGAGGATGATGCACATGATGAACATGTTATATATTACTTGATTCGAAGTCTTACTTCAACCGAGACCAAGTACCAACATGTTGAGAAACTGGCTTTGGCTGCTGTTCAAGCAGTTCAACGTTTTCGCCATTACATTCTCTCCAGGAAAACTACAGTGATTTCCCATTGTAACCCCATGCAACATATTTTGACTCGTCAATTGCTGGGGGGCAAGTACTCCAAGTGGATTTTCATTCTCCAGGAGTTTGACTTGGAATTCGATTGCGCCACGTCGAAGAAATCCTTAGTTTTTGCTGAGTTAATTTGCAATTTTCCCCACTCTGCTATGGAAAATGTAGCAGTCGATTCGTTACCTAACGAATCACTTTTCCTTATCATTACTGATGATATTTGGTACGGAGATATCATTATATATCTCCAAACTCAAACTTTCCAGCCTGCTTTGTCCAGTAATGAACGACGTCGTATACGTTATCAGGCTCGCCAGTACATTATCCTCGGCGATACTCTTTACCGTCGAGGCATTGACTCTGTCTTTCGACGTTGTTTGACTTTTGACAAAGTTGAGAAAGCTTTGAATGACTGCCATTCAGGAGCATGTGGTGGTCATATGTCTGGGTATGCTACTGCCCAGAAGATCTTACGTGCAGGATACTTTTGGCCTTCTTTGTTTACTGACTGCATTACTGCTGTCCAGAAGTGTCATGCCTGCCAGACTTATAATCAGAAGATTCGATCGCATCCTGCTCCCCTTCATCCTGTAGTCTCAGTAGGTCCATTTTCTAAATGGGGCATTGATTTCATGACATGTCACCTTCACTCGACCGGGGGGCATGGTTACATTGTTGTAGCTGTTGATTATTTTACAAAGTGGGCCGAGGCAATGCCGACATTCGATAATACTGGGAAGACTGCAACACTATTTCTTTTCAACCATGTCATCACTCATTTTGGTGTTCCTCAGGCTATCGTTACCGATCACGGTAGTCATTTTAGGAATTATATGATGTCTGAACTTACAGAGAATTTGGGCCTTCGTCATGATAGCTCAACACCCTATTATCCACAGGCTAATGACCAGGTCGAAGCAATTAATAAGGTTCTTATAACTATGATTCGACGGATGATAGGAATACATAAAACCAGCTGGCACACGATGTTGTTCTCCGCATTGTGGGCATATCGGACATCTGTTAAATCCGCTACGGGATTTACAGCCTTTCGATTAGTTTATGGCATGGAAGCCATTCTTCCAATAGAATGTGAAATACCTTCTTTGAAGCTAGCTGTAGAGCTCTTACCCAACACTTCTGCCAAAGAGGAACGTCTGTTGTATTTGATGCGATTAGACGAGACCCGACGTGATGCCACTTTAGTAATAGAAGCCCAAAAGAAACGCGTTAAGGCACAGTATGACAAGCATGTCAAGCCTCGTGTTTTCTCTGAAGGTGATCTTGTTCTTCTGTATGAACAGGATAAAGATGTCCTAGGAGCTGGGAAATTTGAACCTATGTGGCGTGGTCCCTACATTGTCAGCAAAGTTTTGGAAAAAGGAGCGTATGAGCTAGTTGATTATGATGGTGTACCTTTGAGTGAACCCAGGAATGGGTTGTACTTAAAGAAGTACTATGCATGAGTTATTTGTGCATAAGTACTTGTATTTTATGTATCATACTGAGTGTGTGTGTTACTTTAGTTATGCTTTTGACGTTATCTGGTCTCTGCCCTTACGTGACGTTGTGTTTGATTTCCAGATGTCGGAGTATTCGCTTCCTTATATTGGCTTCACTGATGGAGCTAGCCATAGTACTCGAAACTTAGCTTCCGCTGCATGGGCAATCTATGCCCCGACAAACGAACTCATATCTCTATGAGGTATATGTCTTGGCCGAGCAACCAACAACATCACAGAGTATAGCACCGTTGTCGAATTATTGGTTGATGCTATCTCTCTTGGAATTCGTCATTTGGTTGTGCGACTTGACTCGTAGCTTGTAGTACTACAGCTCAGTAATGTATATTCTATCCGAAGTCCTACTTTATTAAGGGTATATTTGCGGATTCGTCTCTTGGAACGGTACTTTGATCACATTGAATATCAACACATTCCTAGATGTATTAATACATTGATAGATGCTTTAGCTAATTATGTATTGGACAGGCATTTAAATAATTTATAAATCAAACACATTTAATTGTACACAATGTAAAGTAAGCCGGTAGAAGCCGTGTATATATATAACGATCAAAAAGTTTGTTTTTACAAAATTTTTGTCCGAAGACCAAAATATCAAAAAATGAAGCTCATGGCTTCTACATAAGGACGTCACGGATGACGTTCATGATAGCACACTAGTGTCCTAGCAACTCTGCGGAGTAGTCTACCCATAGAGGCAGAAACCCCCACAGTGTGACGCTGATCGCGTCGGGGAATCTCTTCCAGAGGCATGTCTGGAACGTCTACCATCAGTCCCTCTAAATTCTGCTCCACCGTCAGATAATCCTCGACGTACTGTGGAACTGCTACTGCTGCCTCCCCTCGTCACTGGACAGGAGAACTACCAGCAGGTCTATATGCTCTGACGTCTGTGTTATCAACAAAATTTGGTGTTAGTATTCAGATAAATCGATAAAACACAAAAACATTTAAATATGTTAAAAATACAAAAACATTTAAAAGATAAAAATCGGTGTACTTCTTACCGAGGTCTCCCCACTGTGCATCCTCAGGTAGTGTGAGGTCAGGATCACCGTAGAAATCTAAGCCTGCATATGCATAATCTTCCACCATCAGCACCTGGCCTTGAAGCCAGTCGAAGAACATATCGTCATACCTGACGATCGGTCCTGTCACATGACGAGCCATGAGTTGACACCATCGTAACATCCTTGGGTCCCTCGGACCTGGAAAGTGCCACTCAGCCTGAAGTCTAAACACTGGGACCCTCTCACAGAAGAAGGACACCAACAATGATCCATATCCTAACTGTTTCAGCTCTCCACGTCTGCACTTAGTCAACTATTTTTTGAGACTACGTAATACTGCGTCTGCCCAGTTAAAAACCCGGGGTTTAGTACACTCGATGGCATACTGAAAATAGCTCTGCAGAGCCATATCTGGAGCAGCGCTTCCTGCCATCCGAGCGATGGTGAAGAGAATAGTACGGAGAGTTATATCAGTCACTCCCCAAATGGCCACTTTCCCTTTCTGTCGTTCAGCCTCAGGCACACAATATTGGGTGCAGTACTCACTCATTTTTAGACCACCCCTTCTGCTATCGGTCAAACTGACATAGGACCCTCGCCTGGATAAACCAGTCAAGAAATAGATATCCTCAATGTCGATAGTCAATGTATGAGCTCCGACATTGAACACTTGTTGGTCCGGATCCCACATTCGGATCAAGTATTCCAGCAATCGAACTTGGGCTCTCATGCCCGGGATGCGGAAATATTTCAGGAGACCGCAATTTCTTAAAGCAGCAATGGTTGGAGGGTTATTTTTGGCATTTGTATTACCTTCCTTTTGTTCCCGTTCTCTCCATTCGAGCACCATGATGATGGCTATTAACCTGCATGGAAACATATGAAGGTGGTTAAAAATCTTTTTCATGAAATAAACCCTTTTTATTGGCTAAACGTTACACAAAAATTTGAACTTTGCGCTGTTCGCAGGTGGCCTATGGCACACAGTGCAAACTTCTCGCACTCTGCCTTAGGCACGCTTGCGAGAATGAGGTATTCTCGCAGGCCCCGTATGGGCAGCCTGCGAGAATCCCTCTACACGCATAGGGTTTCAAAAATTAACTAAAAACTTGAAGTTTAACCAATAAAATCATGAAATTAAACCATGAGAAGCTAGAGAATGGAGAACTTACCAATTTGATCCAGACGGCTCGTGGAATGATGGCCCAAAGCTCCCGAAAATCGACGATGAAGGTAGAAGGTAAAATGGAGGTTTTTGCACTCAAATGGTAAAAGGGTAAAATGACATGGTAAAATATGTTATGAATTCATTTTTATTACTTTTTTACTATGTCAAAAATAGGGTTTTTTATATTTATTCATTATTTAACCCTAATTACTAATACAGAAATGAGTAAATTGAATTGCAAGTATGAAACATGAAGGGTCATGGACGATTTTTTACACGGTGTGGTATCTTTTTTATTGTTTTTTATGGTTTTGATATAAAACCTCGAGCGCCTTTTATCCGTTCTTGCGCTTGTCAAAAACATAAGAACTTGATCGAGCGTTGTTTTATCTCTTTTTCGGGCTCATTGTGGTTACACGAAAAAGGAACCCCCCTGGAGTTATCTTTAAGCTCTTTTCAGACTCTCTAAACAGGAAAAGATTGCCGAGCGACCTTGCTGTTTTCACGCTCGATAAAGTATTTGAAGTATGCATCCTTCGAGCGATAGTTTAACCCTTTTTTGATCTCGTTGGACCATTGTACGAAAAAGGCACTGAGAGAGTTCTCTTTTAAGTGTTTTTCCAAACTCTATAATCCTGAAAAACCTTTGAGTTTTCTTTCTTTGGACTCATAAAACAAACATCGAAAGGCCCATATGGGACATGAGTTTTCTTTAAGTGTTTTTCAGACTCTTGAAACATGAAAAACCCTCGAGTTTTCTATCCTTGGACTCGTTAAACAAACATCGACAGACCCGTAATGGGACCGAACCACTCCTTCCTAGGGTTCGTTAAAAGTACTTTGAGGGACTCGTCCGAAAGATGAGCTTATATCAACAAGCATATGTGATCCTCTTCAAGCTTGCGTAAAAATAAAGAGGTACTTGCCAGAAATGGTGGGGGAAAATTTGGGAAAGGGATATGTTTCATCGTTGTATTAATTGGCAGCAAGTGTCTCTCTTGAACATGACACCCCCTATTCATCATTTGAAGCCGGTTTGGGTAATCCATTTGTCTCCATTCGATTTGATAACAAGATTATTTCATGTGTCGTCTTTGAGTCAATGCTGCCAAATCATTGGTCATGTCATTCATATGTTCAAGAGAAGTCTGTCTTAAACCTACATTGAGTTAGCCATCTACAGTTGTCCATTCCTTCCGTGTCGGCCTTCCCTGTGTCCAAAGTCCAATTGCCACATACTTTGTTTCGCTTTCAAACTCAGTTACTCATTTCGTGTCATTGATGAGGGATACATCAAGGCCCTCCTGTGATGAGTTTTGTTCTGTCGACTTCAGCACATTATCCGGAATCAAGACTTAGAAATTATTCAGTACCTTGGAGCTTGCATGCCTCAATGGCAAGTTTCCTCGCTTTCGACAGTGGGTTTACATCATTGACCCCTGATCGAAAGATTCTGTCGGTTGTTCGACATCAACTCATTTATTCACAGTCGATAGATTGTACTTTGGTACCTTGGGAGTCATTGACATTAATGGTGATTTCCCTCGCACTTGTTAACGGTTACCTCAATGACCGGTAATCAAGTGGTTTCTACCATGTTTGACTTCGACACATGTAATCACATGGTTAGATTCGTACTTTGGGCAACGAGATTGAAGACCCTGGATATTGTCTTTATGATCCAGGTTGCGATGAAATATGTATATTTTGCGACACATAGATCCACTGTGTATGTTTCGTGGCTATGTTGTCTTGATTGAAAATTTTTCGCATAGATCCACAGTGTATTCAGGTGGCTATGCTATATTTTGACAGCATGGATCCATAGTGTATGATTGGTGGCCATGACTTTTGTTGGTAATGTCATCAGTCTATGATATGAGCATGGGAATGCCTACCTCAGAAGGGATACATATGATATTCTGTCGATGCTTGGATGTTTGCAGGTTTCCGATTAGGTGCGCTCTTGGTTCTTGACACACACATGCAGCTTACAAAGTCTATCGACTGTCACTGATTCCACTCTCAGACTTTGGGGGGCATTCTGTTATCCACAATTTTGGTCA
>ML783811.1:70224-81790 GCA_009831015.1 Picea engelmannii | reverse complement strand
CTCTGTGTTGTTCTGTGAGGCATACAGTTCTTTGCTCCCTTTCTTTTTCCTCTTCTATACTTTTTCATTCTCCCTTTTCTTCTTCCCCTCTATTATCTGTTTATGGTTCTATACTTAGTCCCATGTCTATGCTCGCGGGTTCCTGGGATGGTGAAGTGATAGATTCCATGTCCATCTACTTGGAGAATTTTATGGCTGTGAGTTCCTACGTAGGCGCCATCGAACTCTCATGCCCCGTGTTTGCGGTATACATCTTGCACCCGAAACTTCGGTGATCTACAATTCGACCCCGAAATCGAACCCCAGGCCTCAGTGTACCTACAATGACTTCGTCTGAATGCTTGCATATAAATGTGCCACGTCATATATTTTGTCTATTGCTTGTTGAGATAGATATAAATAACATCTCTTTTATCTTGAACCAAGGTATGTTGAGCTCCAGCTACATTCCATGGCTGAAAATATTTTTTCCATAGTTGATGTGTTTCTATAGCATGATAATTATCAAAATAAGTGTTCTTATGTGACGAATACAGTTCTTTGCTCCCTTTATTTTTCATATTCTATACTTACCCATTCTTCCCTTTTCTTCTTTCCCTGTATTATCCATTTATGGTTCTATGCTTAGTCGCATATTTATGCTTGAGGGTTCTCGGGGTGGCGGATTTAAAAATTCTACATCCATCTATATCTTCACATCACGCATCCGACCGACCGTAGTTTATTTCCACACTTAGCCAATTTTATGGCCGCGGGTTCCCCCCAATGCATTATCGAACTCCCATGCCCCATGTTCGGATATACATCTTGCACCCAAAACTCTAGTTATCTACAATTCGACCCCAGACTCCTCGAACTCGCAAGCCTCACTCTGCCTATGATAACTCCGTCTTACCACCCCACCTTTCCATACTTAAGACCAAGTGTTGTTTTGTGACACATAAAGTTCTTTAATCCCTTTGTTTTTCTCTTCTATACTTGCCACTTTTTCCCTTTTCTTCTTCCCCTCTATTATCCCTTTCTGCTTCTATACATAGTCGCATGTCTATGCTCGTCGGTTCCCGGGGTTGCAGACCCAAAAATTCTATATCCATCTACATATTCACATCAAGAGTCCAACCGACTGTTGTTCATTTCCATACTTAGCCAATTTTATGCCCTCTGATTCCCAGCTATGCCCTATGGAACTCTCATGCCCCATAGTCAATGTGTTTCTATCGCTTGACAATTATCAGACAAAGTGTTCTTCTGTCAAGCATAAAGTTCTTCGCTCCCTTTCTTTTTTTCCTCTTCTATACTTAGTCACATTTCTATGATAGCTGGTTTCTAGGTGGCAGACTCACAAATTGTATATCCATCTATATCTTGAACTCACGAGTCTGACCGATCGCTTTCATTTCCTTGGACAATTTTATGGCTGCGGGTTCTCGGGTAGGCGTTATCGAACTCTCATGCCCCGTGTTCGGAGTATACATCTTGCATCCAAAACTTGGGTGATCTATAATTTGACCACGGACTCCCAGGTTCAAAAAGGTACCAAAGCATTTTTCACTCCCCTCCATCCCCGCCAACTTTGCCCCTTCCCAATGCACATTAATTATGATTTTACTAGTGACAACTCACCACAGATGTTCAAAAAGATTGGAATTAATAAGAGGAAAGCTCGAGAACATCTCCCATCAAAATGCATTAATGGGAGAATATTATGGAATCTGATTAGTTTCTTTCTATCAATCTTGAATTCGCAAAAAAATGTTGGCTATTTTAGTTTTTTTAAGGCATCATCATAGCAAGAATGCAATATTGTGATGGGCCATTGTCATCTACAAAGGTGTTGACATGATTCCCCTCTTTAGTATTGTGAATATATCATAGGTTCACATATTTGAGAGTATGCTTGCATATGAAAATGTTGCTCCACCCTTCCAATTTGAACATAGTTTGCATTTGGGCCACAAAGAATACTAATAAAATAAAATAATATAAAATTGTTTAAGTAAATATAAACAAATTATCTTCTAAGTTGAGCCTGATTTTGTCAAGATCCAAGTATATTACATAGTTGGCAATGTTTTCCCCGCCTTTCCATACTTTCTCGATTTCCCTACCATCTTCGCACACTTTCCCAATGCAAATTGATTACGCTTTTATTAGCTTTGAAAAGATTGGAATTAAAAGACGAAAAGGTCGAGGACATCTCCCATTAAAACACATTGAACCAAGATTTACCGGAGATTATATTATGATGTTGTAGCGTCCATTTTAAATACAATGAGGAGCAAAGGAACGTTCTCATCACCTTATGGCTGCAGCTCGACAACATTTCTGTGGAGATACCCTGAATATTTTTGGGTGCAAGGACCAAAGTTTTTAGTGGTCCATAGCTTATGACTACTACTCGTCCCCTTCCGCCCACAAGAAAGTTATCTCGACATCTGAAATTCAGCGGCAGATTGTGTCCCCAATTTTTTTTACTTTAAGGACTTGGTCACGTGCTGCACCGAGAACTATATTCGGAACCAGCAAATTATCCAGATGGGAAACCATTCCCAAGTCTCCCTATCACCTCAAGTATTTCGAAAGATGTTAACACTTCCCGATCCAACACCTACTTTCAAGGGCGAGAATTGTATACAGTTCTTAAAGAAGCATGGTAATGAATTGAACCTCTTTCTGAAGTTCTTACAGGGCCCATCACCCGATCCCTAGGACATGGCCATATTACAGGTTAGTGCATTTAAAAACCTTTTTCAGCAAATTGCATGGATTTTCACGAGGATAACGAGACAATAAAGTGCATCCAGCATCTCTCAGATGATTCTGTAAATTTTATATTTTATGATCAAGGAACAAGCCATCTTCCATTGCGGAAAGTTGATTTCCATTGAAATCTCTTCCCAGTTATTGCAATACAGAAGGCAGAA
Source organism: Picea engelmannii (assembly GCA_009831015.1). Lineage (NCBI taxonomy): Eukaryota > Viridiplantae > Streptophyta > Pinopsida > Pinales > Pinaceae > Picea > Picea engelmannii. The sequence continues at coordinate 78,866 of ML783811.1, read as the reverse complement.
GAAATTCTTTATGTCATCTTATTTAATTTTCGTCATGGTGAATTGATATCCATTTCCTGGACTATCTATGTGTAAGAAGTTGAACTCTGAATTTGACCTAGTAACATTCTCATGCCAGATATTATGGAGACACGATGCTTGCCAACATTTTTATAAAGTCTTTAATGATTTTGTTTCAGTTTTTAAAGCATTGATATTTGTAAAGTATTTTCCCCGGTTGTTTGGCCAGCTGACAATCTTCCTGGATAGGAAGGGCACACTAGAAGAAATGGAGAACTATAATGTTATAAGGATTTTTGGTTCTAAACAAAATCCTTGCTTCCTTCCATGTCACATATCTGGTACAATGTTTTTTGCTGGAATAGAAAGGGAGTACATCTATTGATTGCATTTTTTCCATGAAAAAAAAAGGTCAATTCATCTCTTTGCCTTGGAAATTCGAGGATTTCATGGTCAGGAACCACTTCAACAGTTCTTTCACTGACACTATCCTGAATGAACTCGGTTCCAGTACCAATGATTCACACAAGCAGAAATGAAAAGGCCTGGGTGAAAAAAGTGCTCAATCCCCGACCGCCACACCCAAGGCCACAACATCTCGGAGTAGTACTCCAACGGCCTACCCAAGTAACAAAGTCACACACATTTCTTTAGGCGGAGGAGGAGATAAGAACCCTCCCTCTGGCAAAATTGAAAGTTGTCACAAACTTCTTGCGAGAAAAAAACAAAAAACAATAGTCCAATAACAGGAGGGACCGAGGGGAGAAATTGATATCCACGATCTCTCCCTCGAAGATATGGAACTAGAAATTGACATGGAAAAAATGTTCCCTGATGACGACCAGCTAGAGAGAACTACTCCGAACAATCATGGGATGGAAATAATTGGCATAGATACATTGGACGAAGAAGAGTCTTTTGCATTTCAGAGCGTTGTTTTTTACAACGAATCCAAAAAATTGATTATTGAAAAGAGATATGTAAAGAATAAGAAAGGGAAATCTCATTCAGAGATCAACCTACGCAACATGTGCCCTTCCCAGATTTCTTAGATACCTCGAGCAACTGGAGATGCTCTAGACAACTCTATTAGCGGCCTTGAAACAAAAAACATCATGTTAAAGGAGCGAATCAAATAATTGGAGGCAACTCTAATGCCTCTTCCACTGTTTTCTACTCCTTTGGAAATGGTCGGGCCCACCGCACCTGCGGCAAAGTTAAAAGGATCAACAAGCCTTCTCACATCGGCCTGGGGCTATGTGGAAAAGAATATAAAAAGAAGAATGGAATTAATAACAGAAGCTTGGGAGATGTCAAAGAATATGGTCTCTTTTGGAGCAAGAGCGCATGCTTTTCATGAGTATCTGCAAGCAGATCTCAAGAGCAAGAAAGGTTTCTACCTCGATGCAGTTTTACCATTTGGTGTTAAAGTTACCGGTATGAAGGAATTCAGAAGAGGACAAGAGGATCTCCCTTCCTTGGATTGAATAGACCAACTAAACGCATGCTCGAAAGAAACGGTAAGGAACCTGAATGGTATCGTTCAAGAATGTAGCTAGACCATATCTAGAAGAGACAAACTATTCAAGAAGCTAACTGAGATAGATCTAGCTGCCAATACCAATGAATTCCAAGACCCAAAATTGATATTCAACTCGTTGTTTTTAACCAAGAAAGCATTTGATGATCAAGTTCATATCTATAAAAGACTGTCATTTGAAAATTTCTATGACATTCTTGAATATGGTGAAGATGACGTGAAAACCTGGCTAGTCGGTTATGCGATTAAAAACCAAGATATTCAAGAAGCATTGCACAACCTGTCTATTGATATAAGGGACTTGGAAAGTGAATTCTTCAATAAAAAATCCGGCATGAAATCAGCGTGGTGCCCATGAGGAGCTACATCGAAGAATGGTTCAAAAAGGTTGTCAACCATATTACCAATAAAGTTCAAAGCTGAGGAAATCCATAAAAGGACATCAGCAAGAAAATGACAAGGCATGGGACACCATCATAGTAAGTTGATACTCGTCACATTCTTCTGTCGTCATCCACTTACTCTAACAAATCTTTAACCGAGGTCTGACAATTTTCTCTTTCTTCTTGCCAAGTCTTGTTGTTTTCCTCTTTGCTTTGTAGTCCACGACAATCCCAATCCCAGTCATTATGGAAAACACATTTTTATTTCACAGAATATGTACTGAACTATATATTTTTTTCAAATTCGAAGACAACTATTTTTGGGAAATATTCTCAAATGTACTTTGTGACCCGGTTTATCTGAATATAAATATTAGAGGTTGTTCTATGGTGATATTCAATGTTTGGTGTTGTTATTTGAAATTTTTATTTCTTCTTAAAATTAACTTATTTCCCTGTACATGTTCCTGTTCTATATTGTGCATATATTGCAGCTTCCTATATTTCAAAATATTCTTCGATATACAAAATGTAAAGTCATCTATTTTTTTCTCTATTGCTTATGGGTTTGAGAAAAAATTGCGAGCCCAAAACACCATTCAAATTTGAACATGGTTTACATTTCGACCACAGATTATCTATTAAGATACATTAATATGAATACATTTTAAATAAACATAAACAAAATCTCTTTAAACTTGAGCCTGACTTTCTCGGGCTCCTAGATTGCCCACGGGTTGACCGATTAGCGAACTGCCAAATACTCATCTCCATCTATATCTTCACATCAACAGCTCAACCGACCATCATCCCTTTCAACACTTAGCCAATTATCTCACCGTGGTGTCCCAACTTAGCGCCATCAAATTCTTATCCTGCGTGTTCCGTGATATACATCTTGCACCCAACACTTCCGTCATATACATTTTGCACCCAACAATTATGTGATACACATTTTGCATACAACACTTCTGTCATTTGCAATTTGACCCCGAACCACTGGAACTCGCAAGCTTCACTATACCCGAGTTCACAACTTTCAAAATACTTATCTCTCTCTTCAATCCCTGCCACATTCCTGCCATCCTCAATGCACATTCATTCTGCTTTTACTAGTGACAACTCAGTGCATAGGTTTGTTTATTGGCATTAACAAGAAAAAAATGTATTCAACAACGATTTACGAGAGCCCGACCGACCCTCGAGTTGGCACTATTATAAATCTTGCACCCAAAACTTGCGTCATCTACAATTCCACCATATACATCTTGCACCCAAAACTTCAATCATCTACTATTCATACACAAATTCAAACATGGTTTACATTTGGACCACAAATAATCTATTAATATACATTAATATTAGTACATTTTAAATAAATATAGACAAAATCTCTTTAAACTTGAACCTCACTTTCTCCAACTTCTGGATTGGTCGCGGGTTCCCAGGTTAGCTCATCTCCATCTATATCATCACATCATTAGCCCAACCGACCGTTGTCCCTTTCAACACTTAGCCAATTATCTCACCGCCAGGTCCTAACTTAACGCTATTGAATTCTTATGCCCCCTATTCTGTGATATACATCTTGCACACAACACTTTTGTGATATACATCTTGCACACAACACTTCCGTGATATACATCTTACACCCAACACTTCCGTGATTTACAATTCGACCCTGGACTCTTGGAATTCGTTGTTCACAAAATTTTCAAACCATTTATCACTCTTTTCAATCCCCGCAACATTCTCGCCCTTCCCAATGCACATTCATTATGCTTTTACTAGCGACAAGTCAGCACACGGGTTCGCTATTCAACCGTGATTTACGGTAGTCCGACCAACCGTCATTTATTTTCATACCTAGCCAATTCTATGGCCGTTAGTCCCCGGGTTGGCGCAACCGAACTCTCATTCCCCATGTTTCGTGGTATAGATATTCCACCCTAAACTTTTGTGATCTATAATTCCATACTTTGCCAACTTTATTGCGGCAACCTTCACTATACCCCGACCCACAAAAATTTCAACCATTTATCGCTCTGTTCAACTCCTGCCACATTCCCATCCTTCCTAATGCACATTCATTTATTGGCATTTATAAGAAAAAAACACATTCAACAACAATTTACAGGAGTTCGACCGACCCCCGGGTTGGCGCTATTATAAATCTTGCACCCAAAACTTATGTCATCTACAAGTCTGTGATATACATATTGCACCCAAAACTTTCGTGGTCCACAATTCATCCACATATTGGAACATTGTTTACATTTGGACCACAAATAATCTATTAAGATACATTAATATAAATACAATTTAAATAAATATATTTAAACTTGAACCTGACTTTTTTCAAACTCGTGGATTGGTCCTATATCATCACATCATGAGCCCGACTGGCCGCAGTTCCTTTCAACACTTAGCCAATTATCTCTCCGCGGGATTGCGACTTAGCGCTATCGAATTTTTATCCCCCCTATTCCGTGATATACATGTTGGTTCACTTATTGGCATGTATAAGCAAAAAATGCATTCAACAATGATTTACGGGAGTCCAACCAACCCCGGGGTTGGTGCTATTATAAATCTTGCACCCAAAACTTTCGTCATCTACAAGTCTGTGATATACATCTTGCACCCAAAAATTCCGTAGTCTACAATTCATCACAACTTAGCACTATCAAATTCTTATGCCCTCTGTTTCGTGATATACATGTTGCACACAACACTTCCGTGATATACATTTTGCACCCAACACTTCTGTCATTTACAATTCGACCCCAATTCACAAAACTTTCAAACCATTTATCACTCTCGTCAATCCCCGCCACATTCCCACCCTTCCCAATGCACATTCCTTATGCTTTTACTATCAACAACTCAACATACAGGTTTTCTCATTGGCATTAATAAGCAAAAAATGCATTCAGGTTGCTTTTCATACCTAGCCAATTCTATGGCCACCGGTTCCCGAATTGGCGCAATCAAAATCTCATTCCTCGTGTTCCATGATATACATCTTGCACTCTAAACTTCCTTGATCTATAATTCCATACTTAGCCAACTTTATGGCCACAACCTTCACTATACCCGGGTTCAAAGCAATTTCAAACCATTTATCGGTCTCTTCAACCCCCCCGCCACATTTCCTAGTTTGCCATTGCACATTCATTATGCTTTTACTACCGACAAATCACCACATAGGTTCTCTTATTGGCATTAAAAAGCAAGAAACACATTCAACCGTGATTTACGGGAGTTCGACACATTGTCGTTGTTTTTCATACCTAGTTGTCGGGTTGCCGTAACCGAACTTTCCTTCCCCCTTTTCCATGATATACATCTTGCACCCAAAACTTTGATGATCTACAATTCCATAGTTAGCCAACTTTATAACTGTCGATCTCCGGGTTGGCACTATTATAGATATTGCACCCAGAACTTCCACCATCTACAATTCCATGGTGCACATTTTGCACCGAAAACTTTCATGCTATACAATTCCTCCAGCTCACAAGCTTCACTCTACCCGGCTTCACAAATATTTCAAAGCATTTATTGCTGCCTTCCATCCCTGCTACCTTCACACCCTTTCCAATGCACATGGATTATGCTTTTATTAATGACAACTCAACACACATGTTCGAAAGAGATTAGCACTGCTTTGCTTAGTCACAACTTGCCATACAAGTTTTCTTAACAATATTACTTGACTCTCCTATAAATATTTTTTAGGTTTAATAATGATGGGTTCCGAGAGAGGTTACCCTAGGGTTTGGTGGGATTTTCAACTTCAAAGATGATAAAATCTAGAGTTGAGACTCTTCATCAAGAGTCGAGAGTCGAGACTCTTCATCAAAGGAGTCTCGAAGTTGCGAAATGCGAAACGCCGAAATCCCGAAACAGGCACATCAAACCACGACTTAAATTCCATTTCAGAGTTTCAGATACTGGGAGTTGGAGAAGTCAAGAGTCGAGACTCTTCATCACAGGAGTCTCGAAGTTGCGAAATGCAAAATGCCGAAATCCCAAAACAGGCACATCAACAAAGACTCCATTTTGGAGTTTCGGATACTGGGAGTTGGAGGAGTCAAGAGTCGAGACTCTTCATCACAAGAGTCCCGAAGTTGCGAAATGCGAAACCCCAAAATCCTGAAACAAACACGACGAAGGCCCGTGAAGTTTTGAAATCACGATAAGATCTTTGTTCTGATTCCATTTCGGAGTTTTGGTGATCGGGAGTTGGAAGAGTCAGAGTGACTCGCAACAAATTCGCGAAACACGAAATTGCGAAATGCAGTTTCGAATAAGGCTGTGGTCACAGCCAGTGGTCAGATATGTGGAAGATGGAGGAAGGAGCTAGTGCAACCAAGCTCCATTTCGGTGATCGTGACTTGGAGTGTCGAGACCCTTCATCATAGGAATGCCGAAATGCGAAATTGCAAAAGCACTTTATGGATAAGCGCTTGGTCACCGTTGGTGGTCACATCGTCGAAGAGTTGTAGAGAAGAGCTCGAAGATACAAGCTCCATTTCGGAGTTTGGGACATGGAGAGTCGAGACGACTCTTCACAAAATCCCCGAAACGCAAAATGCAGAAATGCGAAAAACACCTTTTGGTGTAGGTTTCGGATACCGGGAGTTGGAGTGTCAAAACACTTCACCACAAGGAATGCCGAAATGCTGAAATGCCAAAATGCGAAAAACACCTTTTGGTGTAGGTTTCAGATACCGGGATTTGGAGTGTCGAAACACTTCACCACAAGGAATGCCGAAATGCGAAAAACACCTTTTGGTGTAGGTTTCGGATACCGAGAGTTGGAGTGTCGAAACACTTCGCCACAGGAATGTCGAAATGTCATAATGCGAAACGGGGAAATAAACGCGAGACCCTGTGCTTGTAATCCAACGGTGTTGGATACTTGGAAATCTGATTGAAGGGATACTATTGCTCTTCACAATTAATCGATCAGTTATGATTCAATTGCTGATGCATTTTATTGGAGGTTCACAGCGTAACTGCTAGAAACGACTGATGGTTTCTGTCAGAGGACTCGAAGAGACTTCAGGGTGATCACCAAAGAAGATGAAGAGTCTCGAGGCATCTTCCAATGGCATGAAGACTGTTCATAGAGGCTATTGAAAGATGTAAGACGGTTGGAGCCTGGAACTGCAACAGAGGGAATGAGCTCGATTGTGACAGAGAAGAAGAAGAGTCTCGACTGGTGGAGAGGCTAAGGAATCTCGACATAACACCCAGTGATGATGGATGCATGGGTTTAACCGCTAGAGAAGCTGAAGAGTTGCAATGATGATCAGGCAGAGCACTCAACATGGGGAGAGGATGCAGAAGCATTGCGGACACAACATGCACATGGTGCACAGAGACTATAGGAATGTAGAACAGAGAAGAGATTAGGAGTTATTGAGAGTGATTCAGGTGTGTAGAAGGAGGCAAAGTGTTGCAGCTGAAATGGATAGAAGAGGAATGGTGCACAGAAGGGAGATGGCACGCAGAGCATAAAGCGCAGCAGAAGGAAAGAACAGAGATGCATAGTTGAGATAATAAAAGAACACTGAGGTACACTTGTAGAGAAAAGAAGAAGATCAGAAAGCGCAAGAAGATGCAGGTAGAGAGACACTGATACATGAGAGCAGAGCAACATAGCAGAACAGTGATAAACCTGGTAAGCCAATGACAACTATTGAATCACTGTAATAAGTTTCAATAGAAAATATTTATATTTCAGGGTGGTAGGGAGGTGCTAGGGAGGACTGTTGTCCTCAGAGGTTCAAGTGGGTGCTTGAACAGAGGGAGTTGTAGCTTCCATCTGGTTGCAGCCATAGAAACCAGGGTGGCAGGGTGGTGCAAGGGAGAACTGTTTTTCTTTGTTATACAAGTTGGTGCCTATGTGACTGGAAGTTGGTGCTTCCATCCAGTTGGTGCTGGAACACTTAGGGAGTTGGTGCTTCCTTCTAGTGGGTGCTAGAGAAACCAGGGAGTTGGTGCTTCCTTCTAGTAGGTGCTGGAGAAAATAGAGAGTTGGTGCTCTCAGCAAGTTGCAGCTTGCAAAACAGAGGTTGTAGCCTCACACTGAGTTGGAGCTCATATGTATGATAATGTACAGAATGTAAAGATTACTTATCATACCAAGAAGAAGAGGTTTTTACCCTTTATGGGTTTCCTCAGGAAATATCTGTCTCTGTATATTTCATATGTTTGACTGATGTCAAATGTTCTATTTCTTACGTCCCTGCATTATTGTGATTGTCATTAAGTGTTCTGCAAAGAGTTTAAAATAAGCATAATTATTTAAGCACGGTAACAACTGATTCGCCCCCCCTCTCAGTTGTCCAATAATTGGTATCAGATCTGACCCATTTTATCTAAGGGTAGATCCTAGAGCTTAAACATGTCAAGCCATGAAGGAAATTCAACCAATAAGGCCCCTCTATTCAATGGAACAAACTTTTCCTTCTGGAAAGTTAGAATGAGAACCTACATAATGGATTTAGGTGCAGATGTATGGGATGTGGTAGATACTGGTTATGTAAAGTCAGTTGTACTAGCTAATAAGGATGACAAGCTAGAATTTAGCTTCAACGCTAAGGCTATGAATGCTATCTTGAGTGGGCTTGCAGAAGCAGAATTCGTAAAAATTATGCACCTAGGAACTGCCAAAGAAATGTGGGACAAACTCATTAGCAGTTATG
>ML783811.1:39935-50994 GCA_009831015.1 Picea engelmannii | reverse complement strand
CTCATTGTAATCATCTTCTTGCGAATGCGAGTAGCCGTCACATCTCTTCTCAGAGATAAGCTGCCACCATTCTAGCGAGTGTTTCACTCTGTATTTTTACAGTCTCTGTACATTTCTTTCATTAATAGAAATCATGTATTACTATATATCTGTGTTTATGGTTGCGTCTCTGATACATTTCCGTTATATTATTGAATATCTGCGATATCTCTGTGCATTTCCTTATTATATCTCCGCTCTCATTTCGTGCTGAAAATAATCCGGATCACAATCTCCAAGCTCTCACCCAAGCACATTCACAAGACAACACATACGTTGTCCAAACACCAAAATAAAAGTCACAAAGTTAGCATAGCTGCAGTCAAAGCACCAAGTTTCACTCAACGCAAGTTACATAAGGCGCCACGAGGAGTATAATCTGTGCAAAACAAAAAGCTTCCTTGAATGGCCTCCCTAAAAAATATTGCCTTCTAGTTACTATATGCCTTTATGAGCAACTAAAATCCACTCTTACCCAGTTAATGTAACAATGCTTGAAAGAAAATCACTACCAAATTTACCTTCGCATCCACAGGAGCACCAAGCCAAGATACAAGGATCCAAAGCTCATGCAATACACATAGGATAAGCACTCATACCAAGCGCAAGGATGGAGCTCACAAGAGGTCCAAAGTCCATCAACCATCGACCACACAATGCAACAAGTCCCAACACATCAAAGTTCAACATCCAAGTCCAGAGACAAGTCCCATGCACTACGCATACAAGGCTCATAGTCCCACCACGCAAAATTCTAGAACCGAGGGCCACCACGCAAAGCCAACACACAGCCCTGTGCCTAAGCGCAAAGCCAAGTCGAGGGAAGATCCCACGGGTCACACACAACCCAACGCAAAGCCCACAAGCCACGAGGAGGTAAGTGCCATCGTAGGGCTCGAAGCCACGACCAGAATGATACCCTCGCTGACTCCTTTATCCGCACTCTCCCATCATTCCCGTTGCTTAAGTCAGACACCTTCCCTCCTATAAACGTACAAGCGCGGGAACTGCCCAGAATGATAAGAGCCTTGCACTCTACCCACGAGCTACCTCACCTGGCCTCATTATAGTTCCAACCCTTAGAGCGATGGAGCGCCCAAGATGAAAGAGGTGTTGTTGCCTCCCTTGTTGGTCGCCATCGGTGGCAGAGACACGTTCAAAGACCGTGGCCTCGATTACTGTGAGTCGTTAAAGTAGTGTCGTAGGAGCATGGAGGTTATGGTGTTGGAGGAAGAAGGGCATTGTTTCTACGCTTTGAAACCCCACTGTCACTCTTCTCAAGGTTCGAATCGTGGTGTTATCCTCTGAGAAAACCCTTCAATGGCAGCCACCGCCAACAACACCCAAGCCACGAGCCATCAAGTGCCCAACAAAGGAGAAGCAATGAGAGACCACAGGCGGAGCAAGGCAAGAATAGGGAAAACCCCGTGTGCTGGAATTAGAAATCGCAGGAGTAAATTCGGGGTTAGGGTTCATTTAAGGTTTGTGTAGTTGTTTTTTTTTTACTATTATTTTTTTGGGCTTGGAAAAGAGGGAAAAGAGGGAGGGGGCATGTGCGCCTCATGCAAGGTCCCACTATGCCCAAGGTTATTCGACGTTTATATATATATATATATATATATATATATATATATATATATATTATTTACGAGATTAATTAAATTGATTAAGTTTGTTTATTCAGTTTTATATATAGAGAGATATATAAAGTTATATATTAATTATTTTAATTAAAAAAAAACATTTAAAATAAATTTAAAGGGAGTTATAGTTAATGAAACTTGTGGGTTATAGTTCAGTGAATCCAGTAAATTTAAAGTGGGTTATAGTTAAGTGAACTTGTGGGTTATAGTTAATGAAAGGGCATTTTGTTTTCTTTTATAAAGGTTAAACTTATAAGAGTCATAATTATAGTTAATGAAAGATTAATTAATTAATTAATATCAATTAATTAAAGAGAATTGAGCTATGTAAATTAATTTTAGGGATTAATAACTTGATGAATGATGAGACTAAGTGTATTATAATTAATGTTATAAGACCGAATAACATGAGTGGTGCATATTGTTACAAGGATTGGATTGATGCTTGATTATACACATAAGTTAGAGTAATTGAAGATTATAGTGTAGTGCTAGCATAGCTAGCAAGGTGAGAGAGTTGCTAGGATTCATGAATGAAGTTACCAAGCTTAGATGCTTTCGACCCCAACCTTTAGCCACTTACCCTAAAGAGAGTAATGTTTGTTTATACACAAGTTAAAAAAAAAAAAAACTTACGCCTAACCCTATGTTTGAAAGTATAAGTTGAGCGAATGTGAACTGCCTTAGACTCTTCCCTGAAAAGCATTTGGTTTGATGCAGATTCAATTATTTCATATGGTTAGGACTCGGGGAAATCGAGGCCGAGGGGCATTGTCGCAAGGACCGCCAACGCCGCCACCACCATCGTCTGAATTAGCTCTCATTTTGCGCTATTTGGAGGCTATTAATGAGACTTTAAAGGGGTGTTAGCCAGCAAGGGGAGGGCCTCTACCTGAGGACATCACTAGAGAACTACAGAAGATCAAACTTCCAAAGTTTGTCGGGGATCGTGCCAGTGAACGTGCAGAGGCATGGTTGAAAGGAATGACACAATGTTTCACCTTAAGAGACTATGCTTCCACATCAAAGGCGAAAATAATAATATTTCAGTTGAGAGACAATGCCTTGAACTGGTGGGGCATCCTGGAGAGGCAGTTGCACCTTACCCCAGACACTGTCTCATTGGAACTTTTTGAGGAAAGGTTCCAGAGGAAATATTTGTCGGCTTACTATGAGGAACAACAAGTGGGAGCATTTCATGCTCTAGTACAAAGAAACATGACCATGGAAGAGTACGAGATCAGGTTCATGGAGTTGGTAAAATATTTTTCGTACATGGATAATGATCAACGACAGGGAGAACGCTTTATCTATGGGTTAAACCCTAAGATAAGGGCCATGGTACGGATGTGGAAACTGTTGTCAGTAGCAGAAGCAGTTGAAAATGCACGTTATGCAGAGGAACATATGAGCTTAAACGGAGGTATGAGATTGACCTTTCCACATCATCCTGGATTCGTGGGAAGGCCCCTAGGACCTTCTCCAGGGGAGGGAGCTCTAGGCCACCTCCTTATTGTAATAGAGTCGCACCAAGGACAGTTTCTATAGGTATTTCAATGGCTACAAGTGCAACATCCCACTCATCACCAACGACGCAGGTAGGTCCACGACCTTCTCAGGGAGCAACAAGTAGGGGCAGGGGCTCCAGGGGAAGGAACTCATTTCAGAGACCAGAACTTAAATAGAATGATAGCACCAGAACTTTGTGAGTTGCAGATGCAGTTGAAACATCTACTCGACTTAGGGCTAATAAGGCCTAGTGTCTCGCCTTGGGGTGCACCAGTAATTTTTGTGAAGAAGAAGGATGGTTCTTTATGAATGTGTATAGATTACAGGGACTTGAACCGTGCTACAGTGAAAAATAGATACCCGATTCCACAAATAGATGATCTCTTTGATCAGATGAAAGGAGCAACGGTATTCTCAAAAATTGATTTGCGATCAGGGTATCACTAGTTAAGGATTAAGGAAGGCGATATTCCTAAAACTGCCTTCCGAACTCGGTTTGGGCATTACGAGTTCGTTGTAGTACCTTTCGATTTGACCAATGTGCCAACAGTATTCATGAGCCTCATGAATGGTGTATTCTAGAAGTACTTAGACCGCTTTGTACAGATCTTTCTAGATGATATCCTCATCTATTCCAAGAATGAAAGAGAACATGAGGAACACTTGTGAGTGGTGTTGTCTTGCCTTAGAGAGAACAAATTGTATGGAAAGTTGTCGAAGTGTTCCTTCTTCCAGAAAGAAATTCACTATTTAGGTCATATAATTTCTGGTGAAGGAATCTCTGTGGACCCAGAAAAGGTAAAGGCCATTATGGAATGGCCAGTGCCGAAAAATTCTCATGAGGTAAGAAGATTCATAGGGCTAGCAGGTTATTACTAGAGATTTGTGGAAGGGTTCTCTAAAATAGAGAAACCCATCACCACTCTGCAGTGCAAGGGGGTCAGGTATGAATGGACATAAGAATGTGAGAGTGCATTCATCGAGCTTAAGAGGTTACTAACTAGTGCACCAATTCTACGAGTGTCGCATATGGAAAAGGACTTCATGGTCTGCACGAATGCCTTGAAGCAAGGGTTGGGGGTCGTGCTAATGCAGGACGGAGGAGTGATAGTGTATGCATCAAGGAAGTTGAAGCAACACGAGGAGCTTTATGCTACTCATGATTTAGAGTTGGCAGCTGTAATGCTAGTTCTGAAACTTTGGAGGCACTATCTAGTGGGGTGAAACTTTGAGCTCAAAATGGACCATGAAAGTTTAAAACATCTCTTCACGCAAAGGGATCTCAATGCCAGGCAAAGGCAATGAAGTGAGTTTATGAGTGAGTATGATTTTGGTATTTCGTACATCAAGGGAAAAGAAAATGTGGTCGCAGATGCCTTGAGTAGGAGACCACGTGTCTTCTCCTTGGTACCCTTAAAAGTCAATCTAAGGGAGTGTGTGTTGACGCAACTCTATGGAGATAGTTGGTATTTAAAGGTTACTTCAACCCTCCAGAGTGGGAGGCAGTTAGATCCAAAGTATGAAGGATATAGCCTGGAAGAAGATGGACTATTAAGATATCGAGGAAGGATGTACATCCCCTAAGGTGGGGATATTTGAAGCGTCATACTGAAGGAAGCCCATAGATCACTTTATTGTGCGCATCCGAGTGTGAAGAAAATGTACGCAGACATGAAGAATCTTTTCTTTTGAGTAGGAATGAAGCGTGATGTAGTCCATTTCGTCGCCAAGTGCCTAGAGTGTCAACAAGTGAAAGCCAACCACCACCACTTGACGAGTCTCCTACAACCACATGATGTTCCTATGTCCAAGTGGCAAGTCATTTCTATGGATTTTGTTGTGGGGTTTTCGCTCACATATCATAGACATAATTCCATTCTTGTGTTAGTTGATAAGTTGAGCAAGAGTGCTCATTTTATTCTGGTTAGAGACACTTATGATGTCACTAATGTGGCACACGTGTTTGTAAGTGAGATCATCTGTTTGCATGGGATACCCAAGAATATCATTTCAGATAGGGACTCCAGATTCACTTAGAGGTTTTGGACAAGTTTGCCAGTCAGTGTTGGGGACGTAGTTAAACTTAAGCACAACTTATCATCCTGAAACAGATGGGAAAACCGACAGAGTAAATCAAGTCATGGAAGACATGCTTGAGATGTATGTTATGGATAATCAAACCCATTGGGAGAAGTACCTACCTTTGGTAGAGTTCACCTACAATAACAGTTTTCATAGCTCCATTGGAATTCCACCCTATGAAGCTCTATATGGAAGGCCATGCAGAACACCGTTGAGTTGGGAAAGGTTAGAAGACCGAGCGACAGTTGGGCTAGAATTGATTCAAGAGATGGAGGAACAGGTGGTTCATATTAGGCAGAGACTAAAGGAAGCACATGATAGACATAAAAGTTATGTTGATGCACATAGGACTGACCGAAGTTATAAAGTGGGAGATCAATTTTTCATTTGTATTAGGTCTAATAAGAGTACCATTCGATTCGGGAAGGGGACAAAATTGTCACCTTGATTTATAGGACCATTTAAAATCCAAGAGATAATTGGACCCGTTGCCTATCATATCATACTGCCACCTCACTTGCATAAAACTCATAATGTTTTTCATGTATCTATCCTACGTCGTTATGTTGCTGACGAATCTCATAAACTGAATTGGAAGGAATTACAGGTATCGGACGTGGGAACCCTCACGGTAGAACTATTACGCATATTGGACCGTAGAGTTCGACAGCTCAGGAACCATCTAGTAGACCAAGTTAAGGTCCAGTGGGACAAGTATAGCCCAAGATCTGCTACTTGGGAGGACGCCGAGACATTACGACGAGATTATCCCTCACTTTTTTGACCACCTCGAGAATATGTTTCTCGAAGGTTGTGTAACGTCCTCGGCCACCAATCCACTTGCTAGGCAACTCTACCACATGGAACATTCTCATACTTATATATATATAACATGCATATTAAATCTAATTAACAGATTTAATCAAACAATACATAGTAAGCACATGATTACTATTAATATACATCATCAAGGACATTAACAATAACTCATATGCGCAACAGAATATATGATAACATATAAGCATCACATACATGAAAAACATAATATTAAGCACAAACTGATACTTATCTTTGAAACTGTGGTAATTCCACCAACCATGTGCAGAACTTCCACGAACCTCCCAGCCTTAGACCTCACTGCTTATCACGCTCAACAGTGGGTCACCCCTGAGCTGGGACTAAGCTCCACCCAAGGTAAGGGAATGCTGATTAGGTTGAGGTTACAGGAAAAACTACACAGAACAATCGGAAGGATTCTCCCCAGGAGCCTTCTTATGCCCACTACTCACAGAATCTCATTCCCCACATGCATGTTCCGCCTGGGAGTATACACCTTCAGAAGATCAGTCCATTGGTGCTTCACCTCCCTCTCTGGGCCTCGACAACAGGCCGGATCAGGAATTCTCAGAGCTCCATAGCTGGTGCTAGAATATTTCTGAGAGAAAATCACTTCCCAACAGCCTCTCACCTGAAGAGAGTTGCTCGCAGGCCTGACAACTTGCCTCTTCAACCAATTTTCAACTCAATTCCCACAAGGTGAGGATAACAACCACAATCACTGGTCAATTCCACTCAGGACACACACAAGGAAACAACCCAAAGGTGGTTCGAGTACGGACTCTACTCTGCAATATCAGTTAGGCTCAGCTCACAGGATACATAGGTGACACGGCTCAATCAACGCAGAGGACAAACACAGACTTCTGTCATTTGGACCGAGGTGAATCAACTTTCCAGAAAAACATCACAGACTTCTCACCCCAAGTTGTGTGAGGCATACCGAACACAGATGCAGAGCTCCCCTCAGTTCAGACAACTCACGGTGGAATGGAGGAAGAACCCCCTCCATGGTTCAATCTTTGGGTTAAATTTCATGTGCCAGGGTCAACACATGTCATCCATGAGGCTGCATGTGCTCCATAGAATGCATTCCATTTTTCACACGTTCCCCTTCCAGGAACTTAGGATAAAAACATACATTTCTCGTAATTGTGGGAATAATAATAGATCATTATTCCCAAGGAATTAAGCCCCTAAGCTTAGCCCCTAGCCTCTCTTTCCAACCTTTCAGCCCCTTTTTCCCTTACCCACCTTGTGGAAGCTTCTAAGAGATATTATGATAGGAAGATGAAAGAGTTCTTTGAACTCAAGCCAGGCAGCATGACCATTGATGAGTATGAACGTAGGTTCTTGGAATTGTTGAAGTATGTTATGTTCATCAAAGAGGAGACTATCAAGATTCAAAGGTATTTTAGTGGACTACCATCTTCCATTGGGGACAAGATCCAGTATGATGACTCCAAGACCATGGAAGAAATGATAAGAAGAGAGAAATGCTTATATGAACAACAAAGAGAAAAGCCTACCTTTCAGAAGGCTTGGGATGACCAGAATGTCATCCAAAAAGACTATGATAGGTTGGGTGTATGTAACGCCACCTTTTGACTTAGACAACTAGGATTACCTGAGGCCTAATCACCTTTATTTTCTATTCACTGTGAAACTATGAATGATACACTTGAACTTTTAAGACGTATGAACCTATATGGATGTTTAACGTTATTTAAATGATGATGAATATTATGCAATCTATTATGTGAATGTCAATTCTATGAATGTTTAACGTTATTTAAATGATGATGGATATTATGCAATCTATTATGTGAATGCCAATTCTATAAATGTTTAAAGTTATTTGAATGATGATGGATATTATGCAATCGATTATGTGAACAAAAATTCTATGAATGTTTAAACGTTATTTGAATGATGATGGATATGATGCGATCTATTATGTGAATGGAAATTCTATGAATGGTTAACGTTAATTGAATTATGAGGATATTATGCGATCTATTTCTAAGTTGAAAATTTTGACATTTAACGTTGATGGTACGTGGATACCAAATTGGGATTATGGTTGATCCATATTATTTTCGGCACAAAATGAGAGCGGAGATATAATGAAGAAATGCACAGAGATATCGCGGATATCCAATAATATAATAGAAATTTATCAGAGGTGAAACCATAAACACAAAGATACAGTAATACATGATTTCTATTAATGAAAGAAATGTACAGAGACTGTAAAAATACAGAGTGAAAGACTTGCTAGAATGGTGGCAGCTTATCTTTGAGAAGAGATGTGACGGCTAC
Source organism: Picea engelmannii (assembly GCA_009831015.1). Taxonomy (NCBI): domain Eukaryota; kingdom Viridiplantae; phylum Streptophyta; class Pinopsida; order Pinales; family Pinaceae; genus Picea; species Picea engelmannii. Next base: position 42,562 of record ML783811.1, on the reverse strand, counting down.
TCGCATTCGCAAGAAGATGATTGCAATGAGGCTCTGAAGTCCTTTTTACAATAAACCAGAATGCCAAAAACCCTAGACATCCAAAAACCTAACCCTAGGAGATGAAGTGCCAAAATTCATGTGGGCCCCGTTTGGGTAAGTTAGTACATCAACTTCCCGAGGTCAAAACTTTTGCATATGATCTTCGTTTTAGACGTATGATAGCCCATTGGAAAGGTATCATCGAGGAGATTCATTTTGGGGGCTCATTCATACCTTCAATTATCATTGAGAATCTCAATCTCGAAAAACCTTCATTTAGGCCCTCAAAATAGTTCTGAAAGTTAAAACTGCTAAAAATAGTAAATTGCCAAAATTGCCAGAAAACTGTTTTGAGCCAGTTGGAAAAGGTGGGTGGCCACCGATATCCACTTGGATCAATCCTCCCTCCTTAGGAAGCAATGGTCTCCATTGCATTGAGTTCCCGGGGGAGAGGGAAAAGCGTTTGTTGAATCTGCATCTTGGTGAGATGTTTGCCTTGTTGGAGACGTCGCGCTGCTCAGTTTGTGGAAGTCTGTCACGAACCTGTTGAGGCTGAGGTTGTTCAAAAATTCAATCTACACGAGAGGACAATGCATAGAAGGAATATTTGCACTTTGTTGCAACCTTGTCGACCTACTTCTGTTGGATAGAAGGTGCTTGGGGTGAGGTTGTAGTGGTTGCAATGTCCTTCTGTTCCCCTTTTGAACAGATTGTGAAGAAGTTGAATTTTGTAGTATGAGATACTACCTTGCAACACTTTTTAGGTGGGACAATAGTCTGAATTACCTCTGGTATTCTGTAGAGATGACCCCCCAAAGTAACAATGACACTACGGGGTCGAGACTCATAAATAACATGGCGTTTCCACATATATGGTTGGCCCAAGAGAACATCACAGAAATCCAGTGAGGCAACATCACATAATACCTCATCCTTGAAGGGCTAGATGTCGTATGACAATCGACATTGTTGGCTGACATAGAGATCTCATCCTTGGCGAAGCCACCCGATGTTGTATGGTTGTGGGTGTGGTGTTGTCGACAATCCCATCTGTTTGACGACCTCTGCTAAGATGAGGTTCTTCTGGCTTCCGCTATCAATAATAAAATGAAGCGGGGCCCCCTTCACCCACATCTGTGAATGAAAAAGTTACTCCCCCTCTTTAGGATCTGTTGGTTCTTCTGGTTGAATTGTTGCGGTCGCGACAATAACAGTGGGGTCTGCGTTGATGATCTGTCTTTTACCAATATTTTCATAATCAGATTCTGAATTAGGGTTTGGATCCTTGTCTTTGATCTCGACCACCAATGACTATTTTGAGCGACATTCATCAGTGTTGTGCCAGGGGCTTTTGTGGAAATCACACCATTTTTCGATGTGCTTCTTCATCTTCCTGTGACCCTTATTTTCCTGTGGCTTAGACTGGTTTTCAGGAAGCTGTTTGTTAGGGCTGTCTTTATCATACTTTGGTTGTTGCGGATTTGCAGACCCAAACTCCCATTTGTTCTAGTGCTTAAATTTCTGCTCAATTTTAATAGCATATCGATAAGCAACACTGAGTGATGAGATGTCCAGAAAATCCATTTCAGTTTGGATGTATCTATGTAGAACCCCACGATATTTTAGAACCAAATGTCATTCAGAGTCTTTGATACCTAGATTGGTGCACAAGGTATGGAAGGTATTAGTGAACTCCAAAACTGCTTGGCCCCTCTCTTGCTGCAATGTGGTCCATTTCATGTACTGGTCCTCATAGTTGCCAACAAGGTAATAATGTTCCTTTACCGCATCCACAAAAAAATCCCAAGTGGGCTCGACCCCATATATTCCAGACTCCTCTGTGGAACTTTTCTCCTAGTAAGTTTCCCACAAATGTTTGACATGAGGGAGAGATTTAAGGAGTGCGAAGGTGATCTTTTCTCTGTTGGAAAAGTTGTGAACAAAAAAATAACCTTCTAGCAGATTTAACCATTTGTCTAGGGCTTCTGCATCTATCTGTCCTTCAAATACAAGAATATCAAAATTAACTTGTACCTTGAAAGGTGAGGTGCTTCCAAAGTGGTCGCTTGATGAAGATGCACCTGTTGCTATCGGTAGGCGTTGAAGGATGTAGGAAAAATTCTCCATCATTTCGTCTCTCTGTCACGTGAGAGCTTGCTCAAGCAACAGATTGATATGATCATTTGCTTCGTTGTTTTTCTTTTCTTCCACCATGGAGGGTTTCTTGGGCGTGTGAGAGCGATTTTATTCAAGAGAGAAAAGCTAGAGACCCAACTTGCTATACTTGGACCTCGTCGGGGACATGCACTGAAAAACGATCAAGAGCAACCTGCTCTGATACCATTGATCTGGATTATTTTCGGCACGAAATGAGAGCAGAGATATAATGAAGAAATGCACAGAGATATCGCGGATATCCAATAATATAACAGAAATGTATCATAGATGCAACCATAAACACATAGATACAGTAATACATGATTTCTATTAATGAAAGAAATGTACAGAGACTGTAAAAATATAGAGTGAAAGACTCGCTAGAATGGTGGCAGCTTATCTCTGAGAAGAGATGTGATGGCTACTCGCATTCGCAAGAAGATGATTAC
>ML783810.1:311847-331782 GCA_009831015.1 Picea engelmannii | reverse complement strand
ATCAACCAAGCATAACACAACAACTCATAATCATCACCAAGATCAATATGTTCTTCTAATAATATACCAATACAAGTATGTTACATCATCCATAAACCATGTGTCAACAATACTACTAACAAGTGCCTCCAACCATGTACCAAGTATTTACCAATCATGTATCAACTACTCATCAACTATGACACATCAATATGTACCAACATCATCAACTATACACCTCATGCATGTGCCAACTCATCAACTACTTGTCTCAACCATGTACCAAACATGTACCTCAACCAAAATCCCTCATCAGTTTCATCACCCAAATTTGATTTGTAACTCTCTAATATACCTAGTGTATATGATCACATACCTACAAACCTTACTTAACTTTAACAACAAGAGACTAGAATTTTTATCAAAGTTTTCTTTAGTCTCACATGACTAGTTCTGGATTAGTCAACAACCCTAACTTGAAATAATCATAACTATGTACCTGTAATGAATAAAGATCTGAAAATAGTACACAATGTTATTCAATGTGTTTTATGCAATTTCTATAGGTATCACTACTTGGAACCTCTCAAAAAAGGAGTTATAGAAAAAATGGCACATCTTGTTGAATTCTGGCTTATTCTAGAGAGCAACCTTGTAGAGCAAGCCCCACAAAGAATATTTGTTTGAATGGATCTAAAAATGTGAAACCAAATACTATGGACTTTACTCTAACCAACACATTTTGTCTTACTGAATTTGGATCTGTAATGAATAAGTTATGAAGTTTTTACCCAAAAAACCCATTTTAGACTACTTTTAGGACTAGCCACAAACCCTATTTTCCACGGAGTGTAACTCCAAAACTACAACTACCCACAAGCTTAAATTTTTACAAAAGATACTTGGATATTTTTCCTCAATTTCGTATCAATTTCATGGTATGAATCATTCTATAAAAAAAATTATTGCGAAAATGGTGAGATGACCTGTAAATAACATACGTTAGAAAACATCATCAAAATAATTTATCCTCGCTTGAATTCTAGCCTTGTTTTCTTCACCTTCCCTCTACAATTAGGCTTAGATATACTTTGGTTACCTCAGTCACCTGTATATATTCAATATAATCAAGTGTGATGTAAAATTAGAGAGCCTTGCCTCTTATTTATACTCTACAAGTAGCTTCCTTAGAAGCCTCTTCTAGGTCACTTTGCCTACTTTCCTTATTTTAGGGTTAACCCACTTCTAATTTCTCCATTAAATTTATTATTTAAATAATTTCTTTTTTATTCACTTTGAATTATAGTACACTCATCACTTCACTTTATTATTTACCTTCTAAAATCTCTTAAACCACTTTGACTACTTTGACCTTTTGGGGTTTCTAGATGACATATGAGGGTCGTCCAACTTCGTAAGGCCATAACTCTCAAACCGTGAGGAGTTATGTGACTTTACACATACCACCAAAAATTTCATGATATGTACTATCCATATATAATAGTATTACCCAAAAATATATCAAAAATCATACCATTATCCATCAAACAAACTTGGGTACATTACCCAAACTTGGGTTGTCCAACTTCTCATGGCCATAACTCTCTAACTGTGAGGAGCTATGTCACGTTCCACATACCACCAGAAATGGAATGAAATTTGATATCCATATAGAATAGTATTAACTTAAAATATATTAAAATTCATACCATTATACATGAAAAAACATTGGGTCCATTACCCAAACCTTTGTGTTATCGGAATTGGCTACCAGAATTTCTCCAAAGGTTGACATCAACCACTAAGGGTTGACATCAATATACAATATTAGTCTCCAAGGGTTGACATCAATGAAAACCAACAATCTATAACAACTATCCATCAACCTAAGCCAACTTTCTGACATATATTCGTTTATTTGAAGGGAAAATAGAGATCTACGCTTTGAAAAAATGGTTAATTCTGCTAGAGGGTTATTTCTTTGTCAAAAAAAAATTCAACAAAGAAAAAATCACCTTCGTGCTCCTTAAATACCTTCCCCATGTCATATATTGGCAGGAGATGTACTGTGAGAAACATGTTGGAGATGAGTCTGCAATGTTTGTCCCATGACCAATTTGGGAGGCTTTTATTGATTCCATCAAGGAAAAATACTACCTTGTTGGAAACCATGATGAGAGATACACAAGATGGAGAACTTTGCATCAAGAGAGAAAACAATCGATGTCGGAGTACAACAACATATTCCATACCTTGCACACAAAGCTGAGTATTAAATACTCTATGTGGCATTTTTTCTGAGATATCGTAGTGGACTACATGGGTACATCTAGATAGATGTGGAGTTCGTGGACATCTCCTCATTGGGACCCGCTTACGGATATGTTGTCAAGATCGAGAAAACGTTCAAGAAAAATAATCAGGGGGATTTCAATTCTACAAATCCATCATAGTAGAAGCATGGTAAAGGTGACCCTCACTCCTAAAAAAAATCATAGAGAAAGTATGGCCAACTCTAAGACAACTATTCCAAGCCACAAATAAGAAAGGGTAATGTGAAGTCGAATAAGGACACTGGAAAGTGTTGCGAGTTCAACAAAATCCTTTGGCACAACACCGATGAATGTTTATCCAAATATTCATTATTGGCTAAGATGAAATCCTGAGAGTTAGATGCCGACTTAGACTCTAATTTGAAATTGAAAAAGGGAAAATTGATCATTGACGTAGAACCCAATTTTACCATCACTACCACAAAGGTCAATCCAGAGGAACCAGGGGAGCCTGAAGAAGGGGATTATCTCTTCCACTTATAGATGTGGGTGAATGGGAACCCACTCCATGTCATTGTTGACTGTGGTATCCAGAAGAATCTAATATTACTATAGGTCATCAAGAGTTTGAAACTAACAATAACACTACACCCTCATCCATACACCATCATTTGGCTCAGCCAGAGATGAGACATTCATGTTTGCCAACAATGTCTCCCACACTATGACATTGAGCCCTTGAAATATGAGGTATTGTGTGATGTTCCCCCCTTTGAATTTTGTAATGTTATTTTAGGACAACCATATATGTGGAAGCATCATGTTGTTTATGAATCTAGGCCCCATAGAGTTATTATTAATTTGGTAGGTCAAATCTACAGTGTACCATAGGTAGGCCCAAATATTGTATTCTCTTTGATCTCAATGAAGTAGTGCCGAAAGTTGGTCTCTAAGACTGGTATATTTGTCCTCTTTATGGTTGTTATCACTGAAATTTTTTCCGCAAATGGTTACAAGAATTCATCATTGTCAAACAGTTATGAGGTCACCCATGGACCAAAATTAACACAAAAGCATTCCCAAAGGGTCAAAAACTATACAACTAGTGCAAAAATTAAAGGGCACTATGAAGACATAGGGCGCACGCGCACATGCACAAAACAAAAATGCAGAAATTGCGCACATGCGCACGATGCGCGACTATTGTCGCAAAAAGCCGTGCACTTGAGAAACGACGCATTTATGAGAGTGGTCGACCTCCCACCCACTTTTGGTTCAGCTTCCAGGTTGATTTGACACTCAAATCTGGACTGGATTTGACTAGGTGGCTGGTCAAAAACCTAGAAATGCCCTAATTAGCCTCTTTACACACTACAAACTAGTTGGACAATACCTCAAAGGAATGCTATAAAAAGGCCATGGATACACTTCATTTTGAAGGAATTCATATCAAATTTATGCTGCCATTATTCTCTTGAGGAATCCTCTATCCCTATCAAGAGTATACTAGCATCATTGCATTGGGAAATCCATCTCACCCCTTGAGTGGATTAGCAAAGAATTCTTTCACCATTTTTATTTTCAAAGTTGTAAGAAGAGCTTATTTGTGGGGGTACAAGAGCCCTCCCTTGGAGGAAGAAGGGACTCATAGTCCTCTTTCTTCTCGGTGTTTTCTTTCACTAATATCAGCCTTATCGTTGGTGACATGGGTCTCATTGTTTCTTTTGTTCTTATGTTCCTATGCTTATTAATTTAGTTGTTGTTTTATTTCTTAGTTTAATTCTTAGTTGCTCTTTTATATTTCTTTCTCTAACCCTTTTCCTTCCAGCTGTCCTTCTTAGCAAACCCAACTAAGCTTGCAAGCACCTCTATTTTTCTCACTATTTTTCTCACTAAGGTGATGAAAGAGGTGCAATGGATTGGCGACTCCACCGGGGAAATGTATCAATTTCCTACCCCATTTGGGTTTTTCTAGCTCTTCTTTTGGTTTATTTAACTTGCAGGTGCATTAACCGGCCTAAGCTAACCTGCTAACCATCCAATTGCAAGTTGAATTGAGATAATTCCATCCATAATTTTCATTCACATCCGTGTGTCACCTATGCGCAATTTTATTGGCCCATAGACGCGCATCGTGCACACATGCGCCCAAGTCACAATTTTTTTCTGTGCACCTGCGCCTATTAGCTCATTTCGGTCTACACACATGCACTCTGTGTGCCTCTGTCTCCACTGAGACCCGCGCACCTGTGCAAAAAATTTACATTGTAAGGTTTTTGAGATTTAAGGAAGGCCCTTAGCCTTCTTAAAAGTTATTTCACGCATGTTTTAAGCTGCACCACACTTAATCCCCTCTTCATATAAAGGGATTAGTCAAAACACATAGGCACTTAGGAGGTTTAAAATCATTATTTCCTCTTTTTCTTTCATTTTGCCACATGGATGGCTTGCTTTGACTAAAAATATAACTTGGAAATCATTTGCAATCACATATAACTTGCATTGGGACTAGAAGTTGGATAACAATCACTTAGTTTGCTCTTCTCTCGCGCCTCCAAGTGACCTTGAGAATTAGAAAAAGATTGTGGGACAATTTCATCTCCCTTAAAGAAGATTAAAACTGTTAGTAGAGGACAACAAGCCTTCTTGGGACTCCTCTTAGTTTATTTTTTCAAATACATCTTAATATTGTAACGGGCCCATACATGCCCACAGGTCACAAAGATAAGATAGTGTTGAAATTTAGTTTCTTAGATTAAATCACTAGGGAAGTTTAAAGGTTTTGTAATGGGCCCATATATGCCCACATGATCACAATCTAGGATAGTTTCAAATATTTTTCTTAGATTACATCACAATAGGGAGTTAAAGGAATAGTAACGGACCCACATGTCCACATGCTAGCCTTCTAGAGACTTTTGAATTACACAAGGTTGTACCAAAGGAACTTAGTTAATTAGGTAATCAACACTTCTAAGGACCAAGCGAAGTCCACATGCAGCAAGGTGACACCTAATTCATTAAAAATTGGCACACTTTCACTCATTCACACACAAAAGTCACTTATCACTCACATAGTTTCTTCTTGAAACATGGAGGTCAAAGTAAGTTTCCTCCAAATGGATTCCGAAACACCCCACCCTTTTCTTGACGAAACTATCCACTCCCATTTAATTTCAACGAGGTTGGCTCACACCCCCAACCTATCAAACAACTACATCTAATTTTTTTTCTAAAAACTCACTAAGTTTTCCTCCACAAGAGGCGCAAAAATAATTTTTTTAGTCTAGGTAGGATTTTGGGGATAGGCATCCAAATAACTCCCCGTTATCTGGTTCTCACATTGTCAAAACCATAGAAGTTGTCAAATAGGGAACTGAAAATCCTTCAAGTCAAGTGTTCCTAACACCATAAGGCAGGGAGATACCCATGAAGGGTTGAAGGCCGAGGTCTGGTTGTTCTATGCATCCCCCCTTGAGGCACCCACCTCTTGGATGGGATCTAGCCTGTCACCCATTTCTTAGGCCGAAAATCTAAATGCTGCACTTTGACCGAGGTACCTAGTGACCAAATTTTAGGACATCTACCCAGGTGGTAATTATGGGTTGCAATTGTAACTTGATCGGATTTTTTGTGGCTATTGGGAAATATTGCTAGCTCTTTCGGGATATGCCCCCTTTACCCCTCATTATAACTGATTATTTCATCCTTCACTAGTTTCTCTTCCGGTGACTTCAGACCCCACTGTTGAGTAGTATTGGAATTTCCAATGCTATTTGAGAGGAAGGACGTTACGTATTTTAGGACATGAGCATTTGTTTTCTTTGATTCACCACACAGACAAAACCCACTTATCCACATATATGCTTCTTTTTCAAAACAATTTATGTATGATGCACTTCTGATTACATTTTGATTTAGATATATATATTGTGTAAAGTTCAAAATTTGCAGCAAAGGTTCTTGCTTACTTTCTCTCATCACATTTTGCACACATCCACTCAGCTAGTCGGACATCATAGGGGACCCACAGAATCCCCATAATTCCATATGCTTACTAAACCTCCCTCATATTTTAGGGGGAGTTCCTAGTCTTGCCAACTCATCGGCACCACCTTCATACACTCCTGTGAGTGCCATTGTCTTAGGCTCAACTTTGCTTGGTTCCACATTACTTAGCTCCACTTCCCAAGTCCCTCCATCCACTCGCTCTCCTTTACATGGAAGCAGAGAACCCACTTCCTCTCAAGGGGGAAGTACCAACCCAAGTAGTCCCCCTCAAGGGTCAGGTTCACGACACACTCACACCATGGCTGGAGCTAATCCTCCCCCCCCACTGCAGATGCCATATTTGGCCTCTCTTAACATACCAGATCTAAGAAAACTCACCAATGATCCTATATCGCATGACCCCACATGGACTGCAATGCCCACCAAACTACCTTCAGACATCCCCAAGTTTGAAGGAAAGGCAGGAGATGACCCTGCCAACCATGTTATGACTTTCCACCTATGGTGCTCTTCCAACAACATCATGGATGATTCCATTAGACTATGATTATTTCAACACACACACACTGGCCCATTAGCCAAATGGTATGTAGATGAAAAATTAGGATCCCATGCGACTTTCGAGTCCTTGGCCAAAGCATTTTTGACCTTCTTCCAATTACCCATCCGCCATGAAAATGGTCTTGAACTACTCTCTAATTTCAAACAAACCTCAACCAAACATATCACTGATCACATTCATGAGTGGTGTAGACGACATAGTTTGTGCAAAGCTAAAACCACCAAACAACAGTGTCTTGACTGGTTTCTCAGATCATTGGTCTCTCTCCTCGGTAAAGATGTAGCTTACACCTTGCCTCAATCCAAAGAAGAATCCATCAGTAAGGCTCAAAAATATGAACTCATCTATTCACAATCAGGGTACTTATACACAATACTTCCTGACCTCCCCAAACCCATGCCATTTGGTCAAGACAAACCTGGGATGTCTCACTCAGCAGACGGATTGATTGGTAACACCACACACCACAGTCCTCAACCCCAACCACCACCAATGTATGGCACACCTCAATATCCACTGGCGTATGGGGGAACTTATTATTACCCCCCACCCCCTTATCAATAGCCATACCCTATTTCTATTCCACCACCCATCAGTGGGCCATCACCGGCACCCCCACTACACCCACCTATCCAGGCAAGTTCTGGTACCCCCTCTACCTCAGCTTATACTATGAGTACTAGCGAAAGAACCATTCCTTCCTATGTACCTTACAGATCACAACCCCCACATAATCCATACTTTCCCTTTTCTGGTCCTCCGCAGCCCATGGCACCCCCACATCCTCACACTGGGGTGAATTTTGTTCAACCCTCTCCCGTTCAACAATACCAAAATTTTGAACAACTGAATATGGAAAATCCGACCCATCCGTCGAATAATGCCAAAAAGAAAGGAAGAAACAGGAACAATAACAACCCAGGTCAAGGTGGGAATCAACCCCAACAAAACTAATCAGCTGGGGGCAACCAGAACCAAGGGAATCAAAACCCCCAAGGGGATAATAACAAAAGGCATCAAGGGAGAAATAACAATACTATCAAAACCAACTTCCCTTGTTCCCTTTGCGGTGAGTTCGGTCATTATACTCATCATTGCCCCCAAATCCCTGATTTCAAATGGCTAAAAGACTCAGGCAGTCTACCACATCCTCCAGCACTGCCTACCCCTCAGCAGGCCCCACAACAATAAGTGCAACAACCCCCCCAGCTATGCTGCAGAATCCTATTCCACACCAAGGTGTGATAAACACCTAATAGGACATGTAGCCTACCCCACCTCAGTTGGGACAGTACCTCAATCCAAACAATCCAGCAGATCGCACGATCCTCCTTACCAGTGAGGAAGAAATCCTTCTGCAAACACATAATCGTCAGTACCATTCACCCGTTGAGTCCCCTCCCATTCCTCTAGAAAAAATCCTTTCCCCAATGGGACCCCCTTTGGTGATCCCTCACCCTAACACAAAACCACCGCTTCACATCCCTTGCATCCCATTACGCAGGAATGTCCACAACCCACAGGCTAGGGCAGCTCATAATTACAGATTGGTTGATGACTTAGCACAATCCCCGACTTCCATGTTAGTCTTAGAAGACCTTCAAACTTGTCGCACTCAGTGCAAAATCATTACTTTCCACCTTGGGGAAAGTCAACCCCATAGATACTCGACTCATTACATTTGATCTCAATAGTGGTGAACCTCGCCCTCCCGCTTTGATTGTTTTTCAAATCCCAGTGAAAATTCATAACATTACAGTTCATCGGTGCATCATCGATGAAGGTGCATCCACATTCATTATTTCCAAATCTGTATGGAAGAAACTTGGTTCCCTCGAACTCATACCATCTTCCATTACCTTATGAGCTTATGACGGATGACCATCATCTCCTGAATGGATCTTCCAAAATGTTCTCGTAGAACTCGGGGGCAAGACTATTCCAATTGACATTTAAGTTATCGACGCCCCACTCGATTATAATATCTTGTTCGGTCGTAGCTACATGTACGCTATGAAGGAAGTTGCCTCGTCCTTCTTTTGAATAGTGATGTTCCCCCATAATAGGAATATCGTTACCATTGACCAGGTCTCACATTACGAGCCTAACCCTTCTGCCAACATCGATAAAATTCTTCCTCTCATCCACACGAGTCATGACACATACCCACTCATCGAAATGGGTCCCAAAATTTTCAAACATTCATCATTGTTAGGAACTTACCATGGAGCACCACTGCTCCTTCATCCTTCCAATCAAGTATGTGTCGTATCATCTAACGGAACTGACATAGAGGATACCCTTCCTCCTGAGGAGGCTTCTATCATGCCTGACGTCCCACTAGTCGCAGAGCTTCTCCCTCATGAGCCTCCTACGAACTCGTCCACCCCACCAGTCCATGATTTCACCTCTCCCCAAGGACATATCCCAGTTTGGGAGACAGTTCCCCAAGCCATTACTCAAATTCCCTTCTTCTACCCTCCACCTAGAGTACAATCTTTCCAAGTAGCCAAAATGATTACCCTCCCTAATATGGTGTTAAAAATTCTAGTTTGGTATTTACATCCACCAGAGATGGTCCCTCGACCATCCCTTCCCCCCCAAATGGAAGGCATCCCAATGACGATTCCCATACTCACTCCCACCATACCCTCTACATGCCCACTCACTACTCTCCCTGCCACAACTGGGGGCAGGAGAAAGAAGAAAGAGCCCACAACTCCACTTCCCCCGCACGTCCAACCCCCTTGTGCGCTATGTGAGAAAGATGGACACCAAACCAACAATTGCCCATCTCTACCGGAGTTACGGAACTTGATTCCACTCAATCCAACTCCATCAACATTCACCACCGTAGAAATTACTGTCGTTACCGCCCCTCACTCAAGTAGTAAAGGGCTGCGAACCAAATTCACTTGCGTTATATGTTCAGAATATGGCCATTATACACACCATTGCCCAACACTACCACGCTTCTGACAAACATTAGTCGTAGTACACCAAATCTTCTAGAGTGAACCCAGTCCACTTACGTCATCCCTACCAAAAATCACTGACATCCATTATGTCACAACTTCAGTCAATGAACGTATGAGATTCCCTTTCTCTCTATGTGAATCCTTAGATCATTTTACATACCACTATCCTATGATCATTGAATACAGGCAACTCCAATTGACCCTGCTTCAAAGACCCACAGAATCGATGGTTGACCTTACCTCGTCACTAGAGATTCTTCATCTCATTTCTCCCGAACCCGAGGCCCTCCCAATGCCTCCATGGTTCTTGGATGACTTATCTGAGGATTCACCCCCAAATGCCCCCAACTCTCCCACTCATTTCCCTATGAAAATTTTACATCCAACTACCATGGGTACTCCTCAGTACTTCGATATTTGGTTTATGTCGAGCGAACCATCGCAATTCCATTGTGACGTTCCCCCTACTTCTTCATCACCAGGGGGAAACCACACGACAACAATCACCAATAGCACTCTTCACTACCCCTTGTATTCTTGCCAATTCCACTGTGACGAGGAAATACTCGAAGAGTTAAACACCCTCGACTACCCATGGGATGTGCTACACCACCGAGTGCTCTCATTTCCACTAGAAGCCTCCACACCTCCTAACCAACACCCCATATATGCGGTCGAAACCAAGGATTTTATCCCATTAGGGCATATTGATCGGTTCAACAACCCCATTCCTGCCCCTGATGCTTTTGAAGAAGGAAACATGGACAACATTTCCCCGACCATCAAAATCGACATTTCCATCAAAAATAGCGTTGTCGAGGAAATCACCATTGGAGCCGCTTGCACTCCTCAAGAAATCACCGCCTATAAAACCCTCTTCCAGGAATATCGAGATATTTTTTCCTGGTCATACAGAGAAATTCCTGGCCTTGATACCTCTATCATCAAACATCGCATCGACACCTAGCTCGACATTACACCAGTTCGTCAAAAATAGTGACCGCTACACCCATCCAAAGCAGCGGCCATCAAAGCCGAGATTGACAAATTACACACGGTTGGGTTCATCTACCCCATTGCCTGTACATCATGGGTTTCCAACCCTATACCTGTTAATAAAAAACAAGGCACTATCTGCATCTACACAGACTTTCGTGACCTCAATCATGATAGTCCCCAGGCCACTTTTTCATCCTGAGCCCCTGGGGTGCCATTTCTTTCATACCTCGACCAGGTACACATTTTCATATTCAAAATTATCAAATAAATGCTCGTATGTTCGATTCTCTTCAGATATTGTTCACTTCGAGTATTTGGTTTTCATGTGTGCAGGTACTTGGTCATCATACATCAACGCAACCCCTTGAGGTATATACTCATCACTGGCATGTAGTCATTCCCTCTGAATCTCACTTGCATCTCCAGTCACACCCTCTGACATTTTCCTCTAGGATCCCCATCTCCAGCTCTGCAGTACCAACACCTCCATTTGCATCTTTGGTACTGTCACCCAGTAGCACTCTTACCCACATGAGTTGTCCCATTCATAGCACCCTTTTGCGCATTTGACACTCATGTTGTTTTTCAAAAAACCCTTTAGGGATGGGAGTCCCGATAGTCTTACATCATGTCATGAATCAGCCACATACTCCTCCTCATTTTGCTAGATTTCCCACCAGACTCCCAGATTATCTCTTCAAGGTTCTATTTTTTACTGCACCTCCACAGTATCATGAACCCTCCATTTCATCCACAATCAGTTTTTCCCTCTGCAAATTTCCCTTCATTTCACCTACCTCATACAGAAACCCACCCATGGGTCCCCCACCCTCCACCAATTCTCCAAGCAAATTGTGCCCTACCCAGGCCAACCATATTACATCGAGGCACCCATTTCTATATTTGTACACTCATCCAAAATTATTCTTTATTTATTGTACAAACGTCTTTATTTCCCGCATTTCCATACCTTTTTGTCATCACCTTTGATGGCCTTCTTCCCTTTTTGGACAAAGCAACCCATGTCGCCCTTGGTTGGGGCACTACTTATCATCTACCCTTGACAACATCGTCCATATATTCAGAGTATTCCACATGCCACTTACCTATGCCCTCTGAGTTTGTTCACTTTGTCCCGCCTATGGCACAACTTATCCCCTGTCTTGTTGTCCCCCTGACACTCGACCTCGTTGACCAGTTGCGGTCACTTTTACCTCACATATACCCCAACCAAGGGCAGTATTGAGTCTTCCTACATCCTGAATTCATCCATGTACCTCCTCCAATTCCTAACCTCACCTAGTAGATTTCATGAAGCCCTTTGCTTTTGGGAGTCACGTCCCACTTTTGTTGACATCAACACAGTTTTCCAGAAGGGCGACAGTATCTTGAATCTCATTACCTTTCTCATGAGATCTCTCAGACGGCACAGGGAGAACCACAATTTCTCCCTGTTGTCGTTGACCCCCATAACATTCAACATCAACACTTTCTCATGTTACGGTGGGTCTTAATTTGCGACTATTGCAGTTATTTCTTATACTGGTCGAAGACCTTTGAACTTGGTTGGGCTATCAATGCCTACAGAATCCATGATACTTCTTATAGATATCATTGCCTACTATTCAGAGTATGTTCCTCCATAGAATTGTCTTCTACCTTTATCATGACTGCCCCCGAGGGCGTTGTATTTTTCTACATCAACACTTCATTCCTTTTTGAGTTACATGACACGAGCATGGGGCATGCCCGCCTCATTTGTACACAGTTTATTTTCACACACCTTATGGAAGGTCGGGTTCTATAGGTTCCCTTCTCCCTCCAATGGGTAACTCTCAACAACCCCACTATCGCTCTCTCTTACAACAACACTCTCAGTAGAAGAAACATTGATGGATTTCGGCTATATGTATGCTCCTAATCTCATCCATCAGGGGGCATCTGTTATCACTGAAATTTCGTCCGCAAATGGTTAGAAGAATTCAACATCATCAAACAGTTATGAGGTCACCCATGGACCAAAATTAAAACAAAATCATTCCCAAAGGGTCAAAAACTATACAACTAGTGCAAAAATTAAAGGGAACTATGAAGACACAGAGCGCGTGCGCACATGAGCAAAACCAAAACGCAGAAATCGCGCACATGTGCACAATGCGTGACTGTTGTCGCAAAAATCCGTGCACCTGAGAAATGACACATTTATGAGAGTGGTCGGCCTCCCACCCACTTCTAGTTCAACTTCCAAGTTGATTTGACACTCAAATCTGGACTGGATTCGACTGAGTGGCTAGTCAAAGACCTAGAAATGCCCTAATTAGCCTCTTTACACACTACAAACTAGTTGGACAATACCTCAAAGGAATGCTATAAAAAGGCCATGGATATACTTCATTTTTGAAGGAATTCATAGAAAAGTTATGCTTCCATTATTCTCTTGAGGAATCCTCTATCCCTATCAAGAGTATACTAGCATCATTGCATTGGGCAATCCATCTCACCCCTTGAGTGGATTAGCAAAGAATTCTTTCACCATTTTTATTTTCAAAGTTGTAAGAAGAGATTATTTATGGGGGTCCAAGAGCCCTCCCTTGGAGGAATAAGGGACTCATAGTCCTCTTTATTCTTGATGTTTTCTTTCACTAATATTATCCTTATCGTTGGTGACATAGGTCTCATTGTTTCTTTTGTCCTTATGTCCCTATGCTTATTAATTTAGTTGTTGTTTTATTTCTTAGTTTAATTCTTAGTTTCTCTTTTATATTTCTTTCTCTAACCCTTTTCCTTGTAGTTGTCCTGCTTAGCAAACCCAACTATGCTTGCAATCACCTCTATTTTTCTCACTAAGGTGACGAAAGAGGCGCAACAATGGTCCAGTCAGAAGATGAATGGAACATCACTGCAACTACCAAAACCTTTGCACAAGGTCTCTCCACACAATAGAAGTAGGTGTAAAAGATAGTATAAGGGAATAAAAAAGTTTTTGTGTCACCTACTGAGGTGCCTTTTAATTGTTAAGTAAAGCACTCAATTGATTTGACACACATGGCTCCTTTTCCCAATGGCCTTTCATATAGTTGTGATATTATTGAGAATTAAGAGATCAAATTCCATATCCAAGAACTAATTTTGAAGGGCCACATTAGACTAAGTTCCTCACCTTGCGGGAGCCAAATTGTTCTAGTACATAAGAAGTATGGGACATGGAAACTTTGTATTGATTATAGATACCTAAGCAATATCACAGTAACAAATCTATACCCAATCCCCCAAATTGATGATCTTCTAGATCATCTCAAGGGAACCAAATTTTTCAGTAAGATTGATCTGAACTCAGGCTATCACCAGGTGCTAATTGATAAAACTGATGTATGGAAGACAACCTTCAAGTCTAAATAATTCCTCTTCAAGTGTTTTTTCATGCCGTTCGGCTTGAATAATGCCTCATCCACATTCATGTCGATGATGGATGACATATTGTGGCCATTCAAAAACTCCTTTATGATTTTATATCTGGATGACATATTCATCTTTAGAAAAACATATTGTGGCCATTCAAAAACACAAGTTATATGACAATATGGAGAAGTGTTCCTTTCGTATGTAGAGAATTCAATATTTGGGATGCATTGTGGATGAGCAAAGTATGCACGTGGATCTAGCCAATATCTGATTCATCCACAATTGGTCATCCCCAAAGACATTGCTCAAGCTCCATAGCCTCTTGGGTCTTGCCAAATTCTATTGTAGTATTTTGTTGGGGTTCTCTCATATCACTTGGGCCCTAAGATAGGTGACGAAGGGCATAACCAAGGATACAGTTGTTTGGGCCATGTCACAATAGAAATAATTTGAGGATTTGAAATTACGCCTCTGCTCAACATTAATCCTTATTCTACCAAACCAGGACCAACCATTTGAGATTGAGATAGATGCTTTAGATTATGGTATTGATGCAGTCCTCACTCAACATGGGAATCTAGTGGCCTATCACAATGAAACACTATCTAATGTTGTTTGAAGATACCCCACCTATGACAAAGATATGTACTCCATTGTGCATGCATGTCGACAGTGAAAGAATTATATTTTGGGAAAGGAAATGATCATCCACGTTGATCATGGTCCTCTACAATTCATGAATACAAATAAAAATTTATAGAATGACCACCATCAGAAGTGGTCCACGTACCTACAAAAATTCCACTTTAACATCAAGCACAATAAGGCCAACACCAACCATGTTGTAGACTACCTCAATCAATGCTTAGTTTTGGCGCTAACAACAATTATTAAATCCTATGGGAATGACACCTCTTGTTGGCCACAATTATACAACAATGAATTTGACTTTGTTGCTACCTATCAGAAATTGAGTGTAGGAAAATTAGTTCCATAATTACATCTCCATGATGGACTGCTATGCCATTTGAGCCATCTATGTGTTCCTTGAAGCGATCATGTAAAGCTTATTTAGGAAGCTCATTATAGTCGAGTGGCAATACATTCTGTCTTGTAAAAAGTAGTGGTGGTACTGGAAAATTCATATTTTTTGTCTGAAGCTTCAATACGATGTCCACAAGTATATGATATCCTTGACTTTCTATGCCATTGACAAACCCCCCATCAAGAAACATGAGCTATACACCCCTCTTCACACTATTGACAGGCCTTGGGATTCCATATCCATGGATTACATGTTTTGTATACCTTCAACCAAGAATGGTAATGACCATGTCTTCATGTTCATTGATTGATTCTCTAAGGTGTCCATTTTGGCACCTTGCAAGAAGAGTATCAAAACCCAGGCCACTGCTAAGTACCTCTTTGAATGTGTTTGGGTTCATTTTGGGCTCCCAAAGACCATTATTTCAAATAAATTTTCTTGAGTTATTTCTGGTCCATCCTATGGTCAATGATGTACACAAAGATGACCAAATCGACTACCTTCCACCCACATACTAATGGAAAAATAGAGTTAGTCAATAGAATGAGTTTTTATATCCTGAGGATGCACAATTACAAAAATCCATACACATGGGATGAGAGCCTTCCTTATGTTCAATATGACTACAACAAAGGCCCCACAACTCTATTGGCCACAACAATTTTTTAGGTGTGCTTGGGGTTCCAACTATTCACCCCCATTGGTGTAGCTTTTCCCATTGTAGTTGCACAGTAAGAGTCTCCCAATGCTCAGAACGAGGTTGATTGAGTAGCCAAATTTGTTGAATGAATCCAGCACATCCAACAACAAGTTCATGATATTTTGCAGAAAGTCAATGATAAGTATAAGTAGAGACACAATCAACATCATGTACCACACAAGTTTCAGGTGGGAGATAAGGTATGGTTTCATTTGCAGAAAGAGTTCCTCAGAGGACCCCATTAAAATAATTTCCCAGTCTTATATAGGCCTTATACAATCACCAAGGTTGTGGGTGAGAATGATTTTGAATTAAGTGTCCCCCATTTCCTTGGCTTGCACCCTGTATTTAATGTGGAACTACTTTGACCATATATTCCACCTCTCTTGGACACTTTGGACGTGGTCAAGTACTTTTCCTATACATAACTTAATAATAACTTCATTGAACATGTGATAGTTGATCGATTCATGGGATCCAAGATGAAGGGAACCTACAAGAAGAACATCCAACTCTATCGGGTTGTAAAATCAGGGAAACTTCTTCACTAGGGAAAGTGGCTCACCAGGAGTCAAATTCCATAAAATTTCCCCCATATGATGGAGGAAATTGACGTAATGGGGACCATTTCTTCCTAGAGGATGAGGACTAATCTAGGTGGATATTGGTGGTCTCCCACATGTTCCCCTAATTCAGAATGGTTTCACATGTTATAAAGTTTTCTACAATTTTTTGGGTTCCAAACTTCCAGGGCCATTCTAAGGCCCAAAATTGATTTTTTTTTTCTAATTTTAGTCGATATATGAAAAATAATCTTGTTGAATACCTCTGTTTTTGCATTAGTATCTAGGTGGAAGGCGTTGATTTGCTTAACTTGGTGTCCATCATTGACCATAGGATGGACCAAAAATAAATCAGGAATGTACTATCTTGATCTAAAATAATGGTCTATAGGAGCCCAAAATGAACCCAAACACATTCAAAGAAGAGCTTAGTGGTGGCCTCAGTTATGATACTATTCTTGCAGGGTGCCAAAACTTCCATCTTAGAGAATAGATCAACAACCATGAAGACACATTCACTACCATGATTGATTGACGATAGACCAGACATGTAAACCATGGAGATGGAATCCTAGGGCCTATCAGATGTAGGAAGAGGGGTGTATAACCTCAATTTCTTAATGTAGGGTTTGGAAATGGAACTAATAGTTCAAGATCTAATATACTTGCAACAATCTTGTCGAATATTCAACCAATAAAAATTCTTTTGCAGTACTTCCACTATTTTTTCCCCACCAAAGTGTCTTGTCACCCTCATATAATGAAATAAGACAAGACTTTTATCTCTTAAATGAGTTGAGAAACCTTAAAACACACCTTAAACCTCTTCAACTATTGTATGTAGAGAGGCCTTTCCAAGGTGATGCAGATGCCACCTCTGCCTCGACAGAGTCTCTGCATCACCTCCCAGTCTTAAGGATCGTTCAATAGCTTTCCCTTGAGCCGAAGAGGCTCTTTTGATCCCCCTGTGGAATCTCAAATTTTTGATCCATAGGTCCTTTCGAAAACTCCCCTGTGCGAACAACACTAGGCATGAGCTCTACTTTTCCCCAAGCGACCACAGTGCTATGACCAAGGGCCTAACCCAAAGTCTCTTGTCGAAATCTCGCGATCTCGTGAGTTCATGAGTCGAAGCTCCCAACTATTCCTTCCCAATCTCACGATAACCGAAATCACGAAATGGGTATAGCTCCTTCTCTGTCAGTTCCCTTTATGCGTGACCAACGGCTAGGCTAAACACTAGCTCCCCTCACAACTCACAACTTCGCGAGTTGAAGGGTTAAGCCTCCGTGCTCTTCCTGTGCGAATCCACAATATGTGAGAGGTCAATGGAGTGTTGACTCCTTTCCTCCTGGCAATGTGCATCCACCTGTCAACCACGTAGGCCCCACCTTGTGATTCTTCCATGTGTCCCCACTCATGCCTCGGCTCTTGTCACTTCGTGACTTCTGCAGTCGAGACGAGGTACTCTCAACCTCTGAACCTCCGAATGTGCGATACACGCAATGAGGCTCTGATCCAATGGTCCTCCGTGATTTGGATCCTACTGCTATCTCCAATCCTTGCGACTTTGCCACTCATGACTTGGAGCACCCAACTCCTAGGCTCTCAACTTACAAACCTCTGAGTTCGCGAAGCCTGCACTCAGACTTCTTCGGCACTTCCGCCGATCCTTCGATCGCTGCCACCTGTCCTACTCAGATGTATGGTCCTGATATTCTCGCGACTTTGCCACTCACAAAGTATAGGTTCTCACCTCTGTGAGTCCCGGTGCCTGAATCTCTGAAACAGATGATTCCACGACACGCATCCTCCCGC
Organism: Picea engelmannii; assembly: GCA_009831015.1. Taxonomy (NCBI): domain Eukaryota; kingdom Viridiplantae; phylum Streptophyta; class Pinopsida; order Pinales; family Pinaceae; genus Picea; species Picea engelmannii. Next base: position 313,452 of record ML783810.1, on the reverse strand, counting down.
AGATGGATGGCTCAGATCCCCTTTCTCTATTTCAGGACTTTTGATGTCGAGTGCCCGGACTTTCGTCCTCCGGAGCCCCGAACTCCCCAATGTTTAAATCCTTATATCCACCCCTTTCAGGACTTTCTCTCCTGCTGCTCTATGCGTGAGGGTTTAAAACTCATGCAACTCTCAACAAATCCAACGATTGTCGGGTTCTTTTCTCAAGATATGATGGTTCAGATCTTCTCTCCTGTGCGCTCCTTCTGCACTGCCTCCTGGACGTGAAAACCTTCAACGGTCCAGATCTCTTCGGAGATTTCGATGGTAGCTATTTCTCCTCCTGAACTTTGGCACACTTTCTGCCAACACTTGGAAAAATTCCAATGTTCAAAGGCCTCGACCTTTGTTCTCCTTTACCTCCAAGATCTTCGACTTGAGTCCTCACCTACACGTATAAAAACATTGCTTCTCCCGAGCTTTAGGGAACCTCAAACCCTTCAAAGTGTTCTGTGACATCTTCACTCCTCGCAGAGTCTTCACACACACAAAGGTGCTATCTCTTTTGATATTTTCAGATACTCAGGCCTCTAAGGGATTTTATCCTTTTTCCCTTCTCCCTCAGATGGAGAAACTGATGCCCTCCCAGTTACCCTTCTACTCAAGAAACCTCTTGCTGAGTGTTTCAGGGTGTTCAACAACCCTGCGAAGATCCTTCAGTGGACTCACTCCCAACAGAGTTCTTCCTTTGTGCACTCCTTGCACTGGCTCAATGCCCACCTGGAAGAGCTTTACAGAACTCCTTAGAGCTTCTGTCTTCCTCTAAACTCACAACAGAGTTCTTCTTCTATGCATTTCTTGCACTGGCTCAATGCCCACCTGGCAGAGCTGTACAGAACTCCTTGTTACCCATGATTTTGGTCATCTTGATGGTGTATTGATGATGGTGTACTCAGGCTCCCAACAAGAACTTTCTCCTGAGAAAAGTGACATTCATCTCTTTCCAGAAAACATATTTTTGAAGAGAGTTTGCAGGCTGCTTATAGCCTAGGGTGCGAGAATGACCCATTCTCGCAGGCTACCTTTAGCTAGGGTGAAAACTTCTTGCACTGTGCTCTATATCTAGGGTGCGAACTTGTTCTCAAGCTTGGAAAAAGGAAGAAGTCTCGAGGGTTCTAGAAGGGAATCTTCTAGAGAATGGGTTGGCATTCGAATGGTTATCATTTTACTNATTTGGTGGGATCATTCTCATCTATGTAATCATCTCATCCTCTCCTATATATTGATAGGATTCTCATGGAAAAGGTTAAGAAAGATTAATTGGAGAATTGGTGAAGGAATTGTGTGAAGAACCCAGCTTGAACAGGAGCTTGGAGACTCTAGCAAGTCTATCAAGAGGAATTAGATCTTCTTCATGCAAGGATCGAGCAAGTGTGTGTTTTGGAACCAAGAGTCACCGAAAGGAATCTTGTGACATCAAGGCGATCAGGTTGTATCTTCTACTTTCGATTAATATGATACAACGACATGTCCTTTTCCCATAAAGTCATTCTTACTTTATTGTGTAATTCCTTGATCATACACATAAGTTGACGATTGAATACATTTTTCTATCTTCACTTTGGT
>ML783810.1:282001-307978 GCA_009831015.1 Picea engelmannii | reverse complement strand
TCCCACCAGTAAGACTTCTGAGGTAAATGCAGTTCAATCTACCAAAGCCGGTAAAAACAAATCCAGAAAAGGAAAGTGTAAGAATAAGGAGGACAAAAATAATTTACAAGTAGAGAAAACCAAAACCCCACCTGTTGACGACAGGGATAAGTGCAAACCTCGATACCCTTGTCTTATCTGTGGTGATGATCACTACATGAAGGATTGTCCATGATGTGCCGAGGTCACTAAGTTCCTTCAAGGAACCTCGAAACCACCTACTCTGACCGTTTTGTCCCAACCCTTCCCCTCTCAACAACAGGCCCAATTGGTCATTCATGACCAACCCTCCCCTTCTACTACATCCTATGTATTGATGTGTACTGGCGATTCAAAGAAGAATGACATTGCACTCACCACTCGAGCCAAAGATTATTCTCCCTCTAAAGAGAAGTTTGATGACCCACCTCCTTCATCGGTACAACCCTCTCCCACGACTCCACCTACCAATGGTCCTCTTCGTCTCGAACGACCGAGCCTTGACACAGTTCTTCAACCCCCTCCAAAGGGAATTGTTCAGAAATCGACTTTCAATCCTCATGCTCGTGCTGCCTAGAAATATAGAATTGTTGAAGATCTATCCCAAGCACCTTCTGCGATGTTAGCCCTCGAAGTCCTTCAAAGTTGTCCCACACAATGCAAGGCACTGTTGAAATCTATCGGTGGAATCGACCCGACGAACACGAATTTAATAATTTTTAACTTGGAAGTTCACATCCCAAGGTTACCCCCTCAACTCGCGTTCCAAATCCAAGTGATTGTTTCTAACAAAAACATTGTCGAACCGTCATTGACGAGGGTGCCTCGACGTGTGTCATGTCTCTTACCTGTTGGAAAGCGATTGGATCTACCTCTTTGACTGAATCCCAAAACACTCTCAAAGCCTTCAATGGCTCCAATTTTAAGCCCTACGATGTCCTTCCTTCGTTGCCAATCATGCTAGAAGGAAAAGCGGTCCAAGTCGAAGTGGAAGTCTTTGACGCTCCTCTCGATTACAATCTTTTGCTTGGCCGTAGCTAGATCGATTCCATGTGCGCAGTCGTGTCAACTCTTTTTCATGTTGTATGTTTCCCACATCAAGGGAAGGCAGTCACCGTCGACCAATTATCCTTCTTTAACTTAGATACTCGTTTTGGAAATGTACCGTTCATCGCTAAAACCCCACCGGGTTATGAGAACGTCGGTGTAGTCCTTCTCAAAGACTCTTCGTTAATGGGTACTTTCCCCATTCCACCGCCCGATGTTCCAAACTCATCCATTGCTTCAATCAACATGATCTCCACCTCGATTCACATAACTCCTACATCTCATGACCCATGGATGCTACCTAACCCTAGCAATCATCTTTGTTACGGTGATGTAATGTCGTTATGTCCAGTCAAATCTGCCTATCAGGCCATTCAATTGGAAACCCCTTCTACCCCCTCTCTTGGGGAGTTATCTCCAGATCCTTTCCGTGTCATTTTTCCCATAGACAAGATAATCATGTTTTTCATGGAAGACACCCCTTGGGACGATGGAAATCACCATTCCATCCTCTTCCTGGAGCAACATACCATCGAGAACTACCAACGGATCTCATCCCCGTCGACTGTTGTCGTCATTTCAACTGTTCCCGAGTCCACACACGATGTGTTTTCTGAAGGGAACTTAAGAAATATCTCACCCACTATTCCCCTTGACATATCCATCAAACTTGGAATTGTCAAAAATGTGCATATCATAGCTTTGTGTTCCCCTGACGAAATCGTCACCTACATGACACTTTTCAAAGAGTTTCGTGACATCTTCGCCTGGAGATACGAAGAAATGTCAGGTATCGACCCTGACATTGTGATACATGAGATCATGACATACCCCGACGCTAAACCCGTCCGAAAATGCCTTCATCCATTTCACCCACGTAAAGAAGCTGCTATCAAGCTTGAATTTGAGAAACTTCTAAAAGCCGGCTTTATTTTCCTGGTGGCCCTCGCTGACTGGGTTTACAATCTTGTCCTGATTGACAAAAAACAAGGCATGATTCATGTATGCATTGATTATAGGGATATCAACAAAGCTTGTCCTAAAGACAACTTTCCTACCCCCTTCATCGATCAGATTGTCAATGATTGCACTGGAAGTGAAATCTTCTCTCTGATGGATGGTTTCTCTGGATATAATCAAATCAATATTGTTCCCAAGGATCAACATAAAACAACTTTTATTTGTCCTCGGGGCTCTTTCGCCTATCGGAAACTCCCTTTCAGTATCAAGAACGCTGGCGCAACTTTTCAATGCGCTATGTCTTATGCCTTCCATGATATAAAGCACATCATGCAACCATATATTGACAACTTACCCGCTCATTCTATGCACCGAGTCAATCATCCAATCCACCTCCGAGCCATTTTCATCCGCTGTCAGTTTTACTGTATACGCTTGAATCCTCACAAGTGTGTTTTATGCGTGGAATCTAGCCAACTTCTAGGCTTTATTGTTTTGCGTCAAGGGATCAGGGTAGATCCTTTAAAGGTTGAGGCAATCCTTAATCTCCCTCCTTCTACACTTCACCAGTTACAAAGTTTGCAAGGGAAAGGAAACTTTCTTCGTCGTTTCATCCTGAGCTATGCCGAGATAAATCGTGGATTTACGCGGCTACTCAAAAAGGGGTCTGAGTTCGTATGGGATTCCATCGCAAAAAAATCCTTTGAAGTTTTGAAACTGTCCTTGACACAAGCTCCGCTTCTCTTCCCCCCCGATTACAGTCACGATTATTTCCTCTACCTCACAGCCTTGGATTATACCATTGGTATGGTTCTCGTCCAAGAGGATGATTCTCATGATGAACATGTTATCTATTACTTGAGTTGAATTCTAACGCCTACTGAAACCAAGTATTTACATGTCGAAAAACTGGCCTTGGAAGTCGTCCAAGCAGTTCAACGCTTTCAACAATATATCCTTTCTCGCAAGACTACAGTGATTTCTAACTGCAGCCCTATGCAACACATTCTCACACGTCAATTTCTAGGGGGGAAATACTGCAAATGGATCATGATACTCCAAGAGTTTAACTTGGAATTAGAAAGAGCCAAGTCCAAGAAATCCTTAGTGTTTGCTGAGTTGATATGCGACTTTGCCTACTGTGAAACGGAAAATGTAGCAGCTGATTCATTACCTGATGAATCCCTTTTCCTGATTAGTTCTGACGATCTTTGGTATGGAAATATCATCATATATATCCAAACCTAAAATTTCCAGCCTAATTTGTCTAGTACTGACCGACATTGAATATGCTACCAAGCCCGTCAATATATCATCCTTGGGGATACTCTTTATTGTCATGGGATTGACTCAGTTTTTCAACATTGTCTCACATTCAACGAAGCCGAGAAAGCCTTAAATGACTGCCATTCTGGAGCCTGTGGTGGTCATATGTTTGGGTATGCTACTTTCCAGAAGATCTTATGAGCAGGGTATTTTTGGCCTTCTTTATTTAACGACTGCATAATCGTCGTCCAAAAATGCCACGCTTGCCAGACCTAATCATAAGATACGGTCACATCCCGCTCCTCTTCACCTTGTGGTCTCCATTGGTCCCTTTGGGAAATAGCGCATTGATTTCATGACATGTCACCCCCACTCGGCCGGGGGGCATGGATACATTATTGTAGCCATAGATTACTTTACAAAATGGGCCAAGGCAATGCCGACATTTGACAATACCGGAAAGACCGTAGCATTATTCATTTTTAACCACATCATAGCTCGTTTTGGTGTTCCTCAGGCTATCATCACTGATCACGGTAGCCACTTTAGAAACTTCATGATGTCTGAACTCACTGAAAAGTTGGGTCTTCACCATGAAAACTCAACTCCCTATTACCCACAAGCCAACGACCAAGTCGAAGCAATTAACAAAGTTCTCATAACCATGCTCCGATGAATGATAAGGATTCACAAAACAAGTTGGCACACAATGTTGTTTTCGACATTGTGGGCTTACCGGACATCCGTCAAGTCCGCTACTGGGTTTACACCTTTCTGGTTAGTCTATGGTCTGGAAGCCATTCTCCTGATCGAATGTGAGATACCCTCTTTAAAACTAGCTGTTGAAATCCTACCAAATACTTCTGCTGAGGAAGAATGTCTATTGTATCTTATGAGATTAGAAGAAACTCGACGCGATGCTACCCTAGTCATAGAAGCTCAAAATAAACATGTCAAGGCCCAATACGACAAACATGTCAAGCCTCGTGTTTTCTCCGAAGGAGATCTGGTTCTCCTCTATGAACAAGATCGAGATATGCTAGGAGCTGGAAAATTCGAAGCCATGTGGCGAGGTCCTTATATCATTAGACAAGTTTTGGAAAAAGGAGCTTACGAGTTAGTAGATTATGATGGTATCCATTTGAGTGAACCCAGAAATGGGTTGTACTTGAAGAAGTACTATGCATAATATCACCTGTGCACGAGTACTTGTATTTTTATTGTATCATACTTCTTGTGTGTTATTGTAGTTTTCTTTTGTCGTTATCTGGTCTCTACCCTTATGTGACATTGTGTTTGACTTCCTAATGTCGGAGTCTTCACTACCCCACATTGGCTTCATTGATGGCGCTAGTTATAGCACTCAGAACCTTGCTTCCACTGCATGGGCAATTTACGCCCCTACAAACGAACTTGTCTCTTTACGAGGTGTGTGCCTCGGTCGTGCGACCAACAATATTGCAGAGTATAGCATCGTTATCAAATTGTTGATTGATTCTATCTCGCTCAGTATCCGCCACTTGGTTGTGTGACTTGATTCACAGCTCGTAGTACTACAGTTAAGTAATGTCTATACTATTCGAAGTCCTACTTTGTTACGGGTGTATTTGCGAATTCGCCTCTTGGAATGTTATTTCGATTATATTGAATATCAACATATTCCTAGAAATCTAAATACATTAACTGATGCATTAGCTAACTATGTATTAGACAGACATTTGGGTCATTTATAAATCAATCACATCAATTTTCACACATCATAAGATAAACCGGTAGAAGCCATATGTATATATAACGATTAAAAATTATTTTACAAAAAGTTATGTCCGAGGACCAAAATTTCAAAATCTGAAACTCATAGCTTCTACAAAGTGACATCATGGATGACGTTCACAGTAACACACGACTACCCGGGAAACCCTACGAAGCAGTCGGCCAATGGACTCTAACACTCCTACTGTATGACACTGATAACGTTGCGAAACCTCTCCAAGGGGCATGTCTGGAATGTCTACTGTCAAACCCTCTAGGTTTTGTTCCACCACTTCATAATCTTCAGTGTCCCATTGTTGCACTGGAGCCACCACTCCTTGTTGCTGAATAGGAGAAGTACCAGGTGGTCGGTAAGGCCCCACGTCTGTGTCATCAAAAAATAATTTTTTAATTATACCTTGGACGAACATAAAAACATTTGCATATAATAAAATTCACAAAAATATTTAAAAATAAAAAAATGTGTACTTCTTACCAAGATCCCCCCACTGAGCGCCCTCGGGCAGGGCCAAGTACAGATCTCCTCGAAATTCCAACCCATCATAGGCATAATCATCGACCATCAACATCTGTGGTCGCAACCAGTCGAAGAAGGCATCATTGTATTTGATAATTGGTCTAGCTACGTGCCAGGCCATGAGCTGACACCACCTCAACATTCTTGGATCTGTTGGAGCCAGTAAACCCCACTCAACCTGTAGCCTCAGCAAGGGAACCCTCTCAAGAAATAAGGACACCAATAAAGACCCGTACCTTAATTTCTTCAGGTTGCCTTGCCTGCATTTAGTTAACTGCCTCTTCACGCTATGAAGGACTGTGTCTGCCCAATTAAAAACCCGAGGCTCAGTACACTCTATGGCATACTGAAAGTAGATCTGGAGAGCCATGTGAGGAGCAGTGCTCCCAGCAATATGAGAAATGGTGAACAAAATAGTGTGAAGGGTCAAATCCCGCACCCCCCAAATGGATACCTTTCATTTGTTCCTTTCCACCTTTGGAACACAGTGCAAACGATAGTATTCACTCATGGGAAACCCACCACCTCTTCTACCAGTCATGCTCGTGTGGTACCCTTGCCGTGATAGTCCTGTCAAGAATTAAATGTCCTCAATATCCAAGGACAATGTGTGGACCCCTACATGGAATACTTGTTGGTCCGGGTCCCACATATGTACAAGGTACTCCAATAACCTGACTTAGGCCCTCATACCCAGGATGCGAAAGAATTTTAGGAGACCACAGTCTCGCAAAGTGGCAACAGTGCTTGGGTTATTCCCAGAAATAGCATCATCTTCTTCATTCTCTCTTTCATGCCATTCTAGAACCATGGTAATAGCCAAATACCTGCATAAGAAACATAAGAAGAAGGTCAACAACTCTATTCAACACTTGGTATCTTTTTCATTGAGAAAACTTCAAAACAAAATTCCACTTTGCGGTTCTCGTATGTTCCCTTTAGGCACAGTACGAGGTTCTAACAGGTGCCTTTGGGGTCACCTGCAAGAATGAGGCATTCTCGCAGGTCCTGTGTGGTTGGCCTGCGAGAATGGTTGAGCGCAACTTTAACCCCCAAAACAAAATCAAAAACATGATTTTTACCAATGAAAATGAAAAATTGAACCATGCAAAGATAGAGGACAAGGATCTTACCTCACTGCCGGAGAGAGTTCATCGAATGGATGCTCGTACCTCCCACAATCGAATGCCAAAATTCAAGGGCAAAAGAGGGGTTTTGGACTAAAATGTTGGCAAAGTTACAATGACTATGGTAAAAAAAAAAATTACCCACTTATATTTACTTTTACCATTTTTTATTGGTTTTTATAATTGTTTTATTTATTAAACCTAATGCCTAATACCCTTATGAGCACAACTTTTGTAGAGGTAATGACCTCGATGTTCATGCACAGGGACACGGATATTTTTTCTTTTCTTCATCGCATGTTTTGATTGTTTTTTATGGTTTTTGTACAAAACCTCGAGCTTGGTCTTTGTCCGTTCTCATGCTCGAAAATACATGAGAACGCGATCGAGCACACTTTTATCACTTTTTCGGGCTCAACGAGGTTATACAAAAAAGGAACCCCCCTGGAGTCCTCTTTAAGCTCTTTTCAGACTCTCTAAACATGAAAAGATTGTCGAGCGACCTTGCTATTTTCAGGCTCATTAAAGTATTTGAAGAAAGTGTCTATTGGGTGATAATTTATCTCTTTTTCGGTCTCATCAGACTATTTTACGAAAAAGGAACTGAGAGAGTTGTCTTTTAAGTGTTTTTCCAGACTCTATAATCATGAAAAACCTTCGAGTTTTATATCTTTGGACTCGTTAAACAAACATCGACAGACCCGTAATGGGACTGAACCACTCCTTCCTAGGGTTCGCTAAACATACTCTGAAGGACTCATCCAAAGGATGAGCTTACATCAACAAGCATATGTTATCCTCCTCAAGCTTGCGTAAAAATAAAGAGGTACTTGCCAGAAATGGTGGGGGGAAATTTGGGAAAGGGATGTGTTTTCGTATTTATATTGATTGGAAGTAAGTGTCACTCTTGAACATGACACCCCCCTATTCATTATTTGAATCCAGTTTGGGATATCCATTTGTCTCTCATTCAATTTGCTACAAGGTCATACCCTGCATCGTCTCTGAGTCAATGTTGCCAAATCATTGGTCATGTCATTCATATGTTCAAGAGAAGTTCATTTGAAACCTCTATTGAGTCGACCATCTGCAGTTGTCCATTCTCTCCGTGTCGGCCTTCCCTGTGTCAAGTCCAACTTACATCATACTCTGTTTCACCTTCAAAATCTGGTACTATTTAGTGTCATTGATGGGGGATACATCGAGGCCCTCCTGTGACAAGTTTTGTTCCGTCGACTCCAACTCATTATCCGAAAACAAGACTTAGAAATTCTTTGGTAATTTGGAACTTGCATGCCTCAATGGTAGGTTTCCTCGCTTTCGACAGTGGGTTTACATCATTGACCCCTGATCGAAATATTCCATCGGATGTTTGACCTCAACTCATTCATTCACATTCGGTGGATTGTACTAGTGTACCTTGGGAGTCATTGACATTAATGATGATTTCCCTTGCGCTTGTTAACGGTTTCATCAATGACCGGTAATCAAGTGGTTTCTACCATGTTCGACTTCAACAGATGTAATCACATGGTTAGATTCATACTTTTGGATGAAGGGATTGAAGACCCTGGATCTCATCTCTTTGGTCCAGGTTGCGATGGAATATGTATAATTTGCTGACACATAGATCCAGTTTGTATGTCTCGTGGCTATGTCGTCTCAATTTGAATTTTCTTGCATAGATCCACAGTGTATTCCTGGTGGCTATGCGATATTTTGACAACATGGATCCACAGTGTATGATTGGTGGCCATGACCTATGCTTATAATGTCATCCGTCCATGATATGAGTATGGGAATGCCTACCTCAGAACTAGTATGATATTCTGTAGATGCTTGGTTGTTCGCAAGTTTCCGATTAGGTATACTCCTAGTTTCTGACACACACACACAGTTTACAAAGTATTTTGGCTGTCACTGATTCCAGCCTCATACTTTGGGGGGCATTCTATTACCCATGATTTTGGTCATCTTGATGGTGTATTGATGATGGTGTACTTAGGCTCCCAACAAGAACTTTCTCCTGAGAAAAGTGACATTCATCTCTTTCCAGAAAACATATTTTTGAAGAGAGTTCACAGGCTGCTTATAGCCTAGGGTGCGAGAATGACCCATTCTTGCAGGCTACCTTCAACTAGGGTGTGAACTTCTCACACTGTTCTCTATATCTAGGGTGCAAACTTGTTCTCAAGCTTGGAAAAAGGAAGAAGTCTCGAGGGTTCTAGAAGGGAATCTTCTAGAGAATGGGTTGGCATTCGAATGGTTATCATTTTACAGGTTTCCCTGATTTGGTGGGATCATTATCATCTATGTAATCATCTCATCCTCTCCTCTATATTGATAGGATTCTCATGGAAAAGGTTAAGAAAGATTAATTGGAGAATTGGTGAAGGAATTGTGTGAAGAACCTAGCTTGAACAGGAGCTTGGAGACTCTAGCAAGTCTATCAAGAGGAATTGGATATTCTTCATGCAAGGATCGAGCAAGTGTTTGTGTTGGAACCAAGAGTCACCGAAAGGAAGCTTGCGACATCAAGGTGATCAGGTTGTATCTTCTACTTTCGATTAATATGATACAGCAGCATGTCCTTTTCCCATAAAGTCATTCTTACTTTATTGTGTAATTCCTTGATCATACACATAAGTTGATGATTGAATACATTTTTCTATCTTCACTTTGGTTGGTTTGTGTTGTCTCAGTCTTGACCTCACGAGAGAACCAGAGCGAAGCGGGAGCAAGAGAGACCCTAGGAAGCGATACAAAGGTATGTCACTTGTTCCTCCTTGCTAGCTATTTCAATGCTTGTAACTTAGGGAAAGAGTCATGTCCTGTCCTATTTTGTTCTACATCTAGGTGGATCTAGGGAGATATGTTAGTGTCTACACCTATCGATTAGTCCGATAACACTCCTCAGAGAGTTTCTGTCTGCAACTGTGTTCCACCTACACAACCTTGCCTTATGAGGTATTCAACAACCTCGAGGGTCTTCCTCGAGTTGATGATTTCAGCTATTGTGCCCGCTTGGCACGTCTTTGTCTGAATCCGTAGAGTTCGGAAGTGATTCAATGCACTGGCTATCAGAACCTACAATGTTCTGTCACACCCTCCTGGTGTGAAGCCTCAAAGAAATCTCAAGCCTGAAATCAAAAACTCCTGCAAATGAACAATCACAACATACATTCACAGCATATGAAGAACACATGAAAACATCTACACAACACAGAATCATGCAGGAAAAACTGCTCTGGTTTTTATTAATAAAATGTCTGTTTACAAGGGTGTTCTCGAGCTCAAACTTTAATAGATTCTCGACTCTTTCTCTTCTGCTATCTCGACTTTTCAAAAATGAGATACCATCTCAAGATATTTTACATGAGGGGGCTCTTAAAGCGCTTCCCTCCAACCTCACCTACCCTATTCAATTACATTTAATGGGTTGTCTAGTCCAAAATATGGATCTAGATCTCAGCCTTCAACATTTAAGGCCTACCTACTTCTACGCCTGTGCAAAGCACGGCCTCACGACTCAACAGCCTAAAACATTTAATTACATTCATTCAAATTCAATTTGAAAATGAGGGTTGTGCCTCTCTTCAGCACACAATTTGAAACCACTGACGTGGCTGGCTGGCTGGCTGGCTGACATGGAGAGATGCTCCTGCATCATACTCCTCAGCTAAAAAATTCATGAGCTCCTGCTCATGAGCTTCCACTCTCAGCTATGGAAATCCTCCTGGATCCCAAACAAATTTCTGGAGATGTTCATTTGCTCCATTTCCCTACTGCTGTTGCTTCTATTGCGCTTCTGCTACTGCTTTTCTGCCTAGATCCTCCTTGCTGGCAGTATCTACTAACTCTACCATCAGCCTCCTAATCTTTTCGATCACTTCGTCCAGCTGCTCCAGTGGTTGGCTCTGTTCATGCAGTCTCCTCAGCTGCATTTTCTCCCTATAAATGGGTAGATCACCACGATCTCCCATGCCATGCTCTTCATGTTCTATGGAACTAAGTGTCCACTCTAGTGCAGACTTCATCTCTACAGTTTCCTTACTGAACTATTGTTCATCTTTCTCTTCTGCTAGTTCTCCTGCTGGCTGAATTCCAGCTTCATCCAGTTGCTCCTCAACCTGGAATTTCTCTTCATTATCTATTGCATACCTCGGTACTGCAGTCTTCACCAATTCATCTCCCTGGCTGAAGTCTTTGAGTGATTCCTCATAATGCTCCTCTGCTTGCTCTGGATTGTTCAACCAATCCTCTAGCATCTCCAGCTCCATATCCCATGGAGTGAGAAATCTATCTGCCTGCTCTTCTTCTTTGACAGTCACAACTAGCTGTCTTTCTCTTGCTGTTGCTGCTTCATCGACAACGCAGATTTCTGCCTCCTCTGGGCTAAGTGGTAGGAATATTTCAATTCCCCCAATCATTAGAAGATTTCTCTGATCTTCCTCCTCTATCAAATGCTCTGGATGATCCAAACTCTTCTCTGAGCTCACCTACTCTGTCAGCTCCTCGGGCTGATTCAAACTCACTTCCGAGTTCATGAGACTTTCAGATAGTCCCATCTCTATTCCCTTTCCCACCTGGCAAATTGGAAACTTTATGCTTCCCTCCTGGCAGTCCATGAGATCTCAAAGTGACCTCATATCATTTCCCTCCTGGAAATGTGAAATTCCCCAGCTGTCCTCATGACAGTCTGTGAGATCCCGCAGAAATCTCAACTCCTCACCCTCCTGGAAATTGGGAATTTCTGGGCTTCCCTCTTGGCAGTCCTTGAGATCTTTAGCTGATCCCAATTCTTCCTCACTACTGAGGCTTCTCCCAGTCTCTGGCTCACATACTTGAACCACTTCCTCAGGTCCATCGAGGTTTTTAGCATGCCTCAACCATCCTCTTAATATTCTATGTTGTCTTCTAGCCATCAACTCCTTGAATGGCCATTTTGCTTTTGGCTTCCTCATGGGCCATTCATATACCCATCTCGACTTGGCATTATGCTGCATCCACAATGCAATATTTTCTATCTCCGCCCTTATATCAGCGATCTCTTCATTTATTTATGCTTTTCTCATCATCTCTGGGTTTTTTCTTCCAGCATATCTACAGACTTCAATAGACATCTTGCTGTCTATATGCCCTCTTGGAAAATCTACCGCTATCACTCTGCACCCCTGAGTTCTTCAGCTTCTCCTACAGTCCTCCTGACTATCTTCTTAATTGTTTCCTACCTACAAACAATCATCACAGAGTCTCCAATGCTTTGTCTTCCTTTACCTTCTCTACCTGCATTATACAGACAAAGTATCATCTCTGATACCACTTGATGTGTATCAGAGTGCTCCTTCACCTCCAACTTCCCTTGCCTGAAATCTACAGACAAGATTCAAGCTCTGATACCAACTGATGCAGATGCCACCTCTACCTCGACAGAGTCTCTGCGTGACCTCCCGGTCTTAAGGATCGTTCAATAGCTTTCCCCTAAGCCGAAGTGGCTCTTTTGATCCCCCTGAGGAATCTCAAATTTTCGATCCATATATCCTTTCAGAAACTCCCCTATGCGAATAGCACTAGGCATGAGCTCTTCTTTTCCCCAAGCGACCACAGTGCTATGAACAAGGGCCTAACCCAAAGTCTCTTGTCAAAATCTCACGATCTCACGAGTTCGTGAGTCAAAGCTCTCGACTCTTCCTTTCCAATCTCATGATAACCGAAATCGCGATATGGGTATAGCTCCTTCTCTGTCAGCGCCCTCTGCACGTGACTAACGGCTAGGCTAAACACTAGCTCCCCTCGCAACTTGCAACTTTACGAGTTGAAGGGTTGAGCCTCCGTGCTCTACCCATGCAAATCCCTGAGACGTGAGAGGTCAACAGAGTGTTGACTCCTTTCCTCCTGGCGATGCGTATCCACCTATCAACCACGCGGGCCCCACCTTGCGGTTCTTCCACGTGTCCACACTCATTCCTTGGCTCTCAGCACTTCATGACTTCTACAGTTGAGACAAGGTCCTCTCAACCTCTGAACCTACGAATTCGCGATACGTGTGATGAGGCTCTGATCCAACAGTCCTCCGCGACCTGGATCCTATGGCTATCTCCGCTGCTCGTGACTTCACCACTCGCGACTTGGAGCACCCAACTCCTGGCCTCTCACCTTACAAACCTCCGAGTTCACGAAGCCTGCACTCAGAATTCTTCGGCACTTCCGCCGATCCTTCGATCATTGCCACCTGTCCTCCTCAGATGGACAGTCCCGATCTTCTCACGACTTCGCCACTCGCAAAGTCTAGGTGCTCACGTCTGTGAGTCCTGGTGCCCGAATCTCCGAAACGGATGATTCTGTGACACGCGTCTTCCTGCAGACGGAAGGCTCAGATCCCCTTTCGCTATTTAAAGACTTTTGATGTCAAGTGCCTGGACTTTCGTCCTTCGGACCCCCGAAATCCCGAATGTCGAAATCTCGATATCCACCCCTTTCGGGACTTTCGCTTTTGCTATTCTATGCATGAGGGTTTAAACCTCGTTCAACTCTCGACAGATCCAATGGCTGTCGGGTTCTTTTCTCAAGATCTGATGGTTCAGATCATCTCTCCTGTTCTCTTCTCTTGCACTGCCTCCTGGACGTGAAAACCTTCAATGGTCTGGATCTCTTCGGAGCATCCGACGGAAGCTATTGCTCCTCCTGAGCTTTAGCGCACTTTCTTCCAACACTTGGAAAAATTCCAATTTTCAATGGCCTCGACCTTTTTTCTCCTTTACCTGCGAGCTCTTTGACTTGAGTCCTCACCTATGCATATAAAAATGTTGCTTCTCTCGAGCTTTAGGGAACCCCGAAACCTTCAAAGAGTTATGTGACTTCTGCACTCCTCACAGAGTCTTCGCACACACAAAGGTGTTATCTCTTCTGATCTTTTCAGATACTCAGGCCTATAAGGGATTTTATCCTTTTTCCATTCTCCCTCAGATGGAGAAACTGATGCCCTCCCATCTATCCTTCTACTCAAGCAACCTCTTGCTGAGTGTTTCAGGGTGTTCAACAACCCTGCGAAGATCCTTCAGTGGACTCACTCCCAGCAGAGTTCTTCCTTTGTGCACTCCTTGCACTGGCTCAATGCCCACCTGGCAAAGGTTTACAGAATTCTTCAGATCTTCTGTCTTCCTCTGAACTCACAACAAAGTTGTTCTTCTATGCACTCCTTGCACTAGCTCAATGCCCACTTGGAAGAGATTTATAGAACTCCTTAGAGAGTTTCTGTCTGCAACTGTGTTCCACCTACACAGCCTTGCCTTCTGAGGTATTCAACAACCTCCAGGGTCTTCCTCGAGTTGATGATTTCAGCTACTGTGCCCACCTGGCACGTCTTTGTCTGAATCCGTAGAGTTCAGAAGTGCTTCAATGCACTGGCTATCAGAACCCGCAGTGTTCTATCACACCCTCCTGGTGTGAAGCCTCAAAGAAATCTCAAGCCTGAAATCAAAAACTCCTGCAAATGCACAATCACAGCATACATTCACAGCATATGAAGAACACATGAAAACATCTACACAACACATAATCATGCAGGAAAAAATGATCTGGTTTGTATTAATAAACTATTTGAGTACAAGGGTGTTCTCAAGCTCAGACTTTAACAAAGTCTTGGATCTTTCTCTTCTGATCTCTCGAATTTTCAAAAATGAGATACCATCCCAAGATATTTTACATGAGGGGGCTCTTAGAGCGCTTCCCTCCAACCTCACCTACCCTATTCAATTACATTGAATGGGCTGCCTAGTCCACAATCTAGATCTAGATCTCAGCCTTCCACATTTAAGGCCTACCTACTTCTACACCTGTGAAAAGAACGGCCTCACGGCTCAACAGCCTAAAACATTTAATTACATTCATTCAAATTTAATTTGAAAATGAGGGTTACGCCTCTCTTCAGCGCGCGATTTGAAACCACTGACGTGGCTGGATGACGTGGAGAGATTCTCCTGCATCACAAGGGAAGAAGGAGGAAGAATTGAGAACAATATTATGCTGCTACATTTTCAAGAGTGAAAGCTAAGAAAGAGGTAAGGCAAGGAATGAGGAGGACTACAACTCAAGGCCCAAATAATTCAAGCTTGATGTAAGGATCTCTATTTTATTAGTATATATCAATGCTAGATTCCCCCTTCTATGATTGTGTTTTAAATTTCATGATGAGTGGTTGATTATTGATTTGGGTATAATAAGATAGCTCTGATTTGAATTGATTTTCTTTGACACTTGAAAGGATTCATAGATTTGTACTCATTTGTTTCTTGTCTGTAGGAACCAATTCACAAACACTGGATTTGGATCTCTATAACTGCATAATTCAGACACGTAAGGACAACCGTCGGTCAATAAGGTATGAATCTCTTCCATCTAGGGTAAAAGGAAAGAAATATAATAAGATATGAATGACATCAACCAGACACATCAGGACAAGCATTAGTTAACAAGGTATGTCTCTCTTCCCTTTAGCGTAAAAGGAATGAAATCTAATAAGATCTTAGAAAAATAATAATATCTATCGGTCATCTATATTGAATCAAGAGTAGATCCAAGGGAGAGATTTCCTATTTACTAGAGGTTTTTACTCCATAACATATCCACATCACATTTAATATCAAATAAATACATTATCATAGGGATTTACTACAATGATTCTTATGGCCACACCACATTGAATATAAAATCAGGACATTATTTTTATAAGTAAAAATGAGCTCATCAACAACTAGAATATGCTTGTCACACTAGGTGATTGTCAAATCTCTCCACAATGAAGTTCACATGTAGAGAAATCTTAAGATCTAAAGGGAAATATGATTTGTGTTAAAGTAGTTTAAAAAAAATAAAATAAAGAAATATGTATCACCTTTATCGTTGGATAAAGAATCATAAAAATAATGAAACCTATTAATTTTTCTCATTCTCAATACAAGGTCCAAACCCTAGCCTACCAAAAAAAATGTTTATCCAAAGACTTATGATCAGGAAAGTTGTAGTAGAAAAATCCACCTCTTTGCCAATGCCTCTTGTCTCTTCCTCCTCATACATAAAGTTGTAAGTCTCTTAATTTAGAAAGATAGTGATCCAAGGGAAGATTTTAATGAATCTCTACATAACACTTTTCTAACTGAAACCCATTATATTCACATTATCATTACTTGGCCAAGGGATTGGGTTTTGTTGACGGGCGAAAATGACTGTCCGTCAATTGGAAGAACGAGTCTGGTCNCAAGGGAAGATTTTAATGAATCTCTACATAACACTTTTCTAACTGAAACCCATTATATTCACATTATCATTACTTGGCCAAGGGATTGGGTTTTGTTGACGGGCGAAAATGACTGTCCGTCAATTGGAAGAACGAGTCTGGTCCCGAGTTGTCTAAGTAACCCAAGCCGTTTGGTATAACTCATCCTGACGGGTTTAATGGCTCCATTGGCCAATCTAAGAATCCTGAAAGAAACAAAATAAAAGAAAAGAAATAGGTAACTAATTATTAAATATTACATATATGTACATATGTATATAATGTGACTGTAATAGGTGTATTTAAGCTAAAGATAGATAACTCTCATTTATATACATTATTTACAGGCTACAAGTTTTAATCGAAACTTACGAAAATTGATGTGAAAATGACTGCTTTCGAAGAAGCAGATAAAGAAAGAACATAGAAATATTTTTTGATTTTCCTTTTATAAGTCTTAAACTAATGAAGAAAATGTTATGAAATGAAAACGTACAGATAGTCAAAATCCAAACTTTACGTTCAAATTTCAGTGATAAACAAATAGAAGAAAAATGAAATCGAGCTAACCTGTTATCGAGCTAATTATATGCATCCAAATATCTGTGTGATCTGAAAACATCTAACCACCTTGCCCAGGAGGGAAACCTGCACTGAACCTTAAGTTTGTTCTGAATAAATGCAGAATGATTATGTTGGCAATTAAATTTAAATAGCAGATAGAATGATATCAATAGTTATTGTGATCTTATAATTGCAAGAAATTGCATTAAGAAAAATCCGTTGGCGAACATCCTTGCATTTAATCTATCAACATAAATTAAAGGAGAAACCCTGTAATTGAAGCTAAATAGATGATCAAAAAATTTATATCTGAATCATTTTATGGACAACATTCATAAAGGAATTATCCTAATAACATAATAAATGATGAAGAATAAAGCTATCAAAAACTTATTATGATATCAAGATGAACAAAAACTTAATGAAGACACCACCCACAAGAAACTAAAGCCAAAACGAGTATTGTTGTTTATTAAAGTTTGTTGATCAAAATTCTATGTTATGCCCTAGGCGAGGATGCCTTGATTACAAAAATTACAAGTATTTAAAGTGTTTAGAAAAGCTTAATATCTTATCTTGTGGGATAAGATTAAATCTCCAAAATGATTTGTTGATTACAAAATAGAGGGTGATAACCACTCCATATCACATTGTATCTCTAAAAACTAAAACAAACTTCTTTTTGTTTACAAAAGATGTGACAAATGAGCTCAGAAATAGTCCATAACATGAGATCACCACCAATTACTTGATATCCTGAAGAAAAAAAAACGAAAATAAAAGAGTTTAGATATCGTTATAACCAATAATTTCCACAAATTTGAATGAACATAAACTGGCTACAGAATCAATTGATTCTGTAGCTAGTTCTATTTTAACAACAAAAATCAAATTAAATCTATATAATTAAAAAAAAATGAATAAAATAAAACTAAGGAAATCAATCAAATCTTTACCTCTTAACTGCATGCTAAATTTGATTCACAGGATCTCAGAATTAACTACTGATGTAACACTCTCAACATTCTTTACTATTATGTTCCCAGTCATTTTCAAACGCTTGCCTTGCCTTTGAACAATGGACTTTAGCCTATGATTTTCATACTTTAGCGATTCGATCTTAATAGTGAGGGTTTTTATTTGCAATTGCAAAGTAGGTATGTCTGTATAATATTTATCGATCCAAAACAGAGAAACTTCATATCGTGAATCTATGATAGTTGTTTGAGAATGTCCACGACCATGTTACAGAATGTCTCCACTATTGCCTGTTGGTTTCTTATCAATATTAATACCTAGAAATCCTTGACTGTGCTTCAGGCATGGTGGCAAATTATCTACGAAATTATAAGCCTGATCAAGATCTGGTTTGAGGCAAGGAGAGTCTTCTTCGGCCAATAATCTCTCGATCTCAGAAACTGAGCTCTCATGGACCTCAATCATTTTGATCGATCTCACATGAGAGTTCAATTTATTTCGTAGGCTTCTTGAGATTAACCTACCTTCCCTTTTATTTTTAAACCCTATATCCATGTCACCCTTAGACGGTTTGTATGAAGGCCTGTTTGCGTTCTTAGCAAAGGTGTTAGGATAGGCGTGTTGTTCATGGCCATGCAATTCAAAGGCTGTCGGCTCAGCATCTATTTGCTTGGGCATAGGGTCATTGAGGATGGCCATAACATAGGCTTCTTTAGATGAAGGAAATACTATGTCAGTGGCAAAGACTCTAGTTTCTTCAATCATGGGCTTATCAACCTCTACAGTACTGGGTGTAATGAAACCATTTCGGATTAGGAAGGCGTCCCAATTATCATTTTGCAATTTTAGTTGATGAACCAACAACATTTTTATCAACCCGTGATGAAACAAACTAGAGTTTAAACGCTGCCTCTTATACTTTTTGGCCATCTTATACAGACTTCTTAATAAATAAAAGGGCATATTTAGTTGAAAACCAATGAAGTTCATCAACAAACGTATGTGATACAGGAAAACAAGGCCAAATCAACCCTCACATCTGATGAATTGTCTCGGGATTGCTAATAAACCATGCCACCTAGTTTTCAACAAGGATACGGGAATACATTTATCACATCATATGATCTTCCTAGAGGTGAAGAACATGATCCATGGTACCTCCTCTACCTTGACGTTTTTGAACCATTTATGCCCACTCAATGGAAGACCCGTCGCTTGGCCTAAACAATCATCAGTGACTGTGATCTGAATGTCTCCTAGCTTGGCTCGGTAGCCATCAAAGATAGGGAAAATTATTAGGCAGTTTGCAAATTAAAACCCTGAAATTTCTTGAGAAATCCGAGCCATACTTGACCTTTAAGGTCTTCCCTTGCATCATCACACAGGAGAAGGGTTTGTGAACCATTGGGATCAATCCTTACAATCGGGGCCATGAGGGTTTGAGAGGTAGATAGAAAACACAGTGAGTAAAAAAGTTTTATGGGACAGAGAAGATCAAAGAGAAATATCAAACCCAAAACTCATCAATACCCTAGCGCGTATGAAAAGGGGTTCTGCAATACAAAATGAAAGGTATTTTGTGAAATGAGTGCCAAGAGTACATACGAAACTCGAGACTTAGCTCAAAATGATGGGCCTATCATTTTCGAACTGCGACCTCCCACAGGGTATAGGACACGACCAAGTTCATTCAAAATTTATCATTGCGCAAGAAGGTGGGGTTGGTTTCTAAAGTTTAGGAGAGGAAAATTTATGTGAACCAAAGTGTAGTGACAAGAATAGGTCTTACCAAGCTCCACAAAGATATATAGCATATTTTAATTTCAATGGATCCTTGGTGTTTCAAACAAAAATTCAAAGCACACTTCACAATCGATGAGCCAGTTTAAAGCAATAAAAAGGATGAGCTTCACAGCAAAAAAATCCTTTATTAAATAAAACTGTAGAGACATCTACCTTTCATAAACCTTAGATAATATGGTAATACAATCATAAGTTTTAATGCTTCGTTCATGATTTTAGTCATGAACGAAGTGTGAAAATGAAGAAAGGAAAACACTAGGAATAACCAAAACATCATATTCATAGTTTCAAAAATTGCTTATGAAAAGCAATAACCATATGACAACGGGTAGGCAGCTACATAATTTATTATTTGATTCTTTAAAAGGTGAAAATATATAGGGCTACCAACAATGGCGACTTGCTGGGAGAAGCAATTATCTCTGTATCACCGACAAGTTCAGGTTAGAACTATCAAAATGATTTCAGATCAAAGAACAACTGAAAGACATTAAGCATCTTAACAATCATTACATGGTCCAACTTAAGATATCTTTCATTAAAAATGAAATCTGGTGACATATTTCACAAATGAGAGCCATGGTATTTAAGTTAATCGTTGCAATGCTGCTAACAGGGCCACTGCTACCAACAGGCATCCATAGCCTCAGCAGGGATGTCAATTAACCCACTCTGACACCTCTATCCTGTCCAAGAAATTTCAATTCAGAATGAAGGATGCTTATGATCAAAATTTATACCTTAGAATTTTCTCTAACCTCACATCGCTTCGCTGCCAACGGGCCTGTTCAGTACCCCAACGAAATTGTCTTGGCATCATGCATGCATTTACCCACTGCCAACAAACCTGTTCAGTATCCCGGTGGGTTTACAAACACTTCCCACAACTCTTGAGAAAATTTTCACAATCTGATATAAATTTAAAAACATTAATAAGAGTAGGGTGACGCTAAAAATTCCAGTTTTTACAAGACTTGTTATTTTCCAGCTTTTTAATTTTTGCTTGCTAGCCTTCATCATGGTATGAGAATAGTTCACTGATGAAACTAATTTTCGAGGATAGGAAAGTATTCTTGAGTCACTTTCTTAAAATCAGGGGCAGCGTAAAGAGATTTTAATAATAGTCGTGTCTGCTCTCAAATGAAAATTGAAACCAAAAATCAATTATGAATAAAAAACCATCTTTAACTAGTCTACGTTGTTAGGAAAACACAGCAGTTGATGCTCCGGCAGTCCTTGACAGTTGTTTTAAGATGAATCATTATGTTATCCTTTTTTGAACTAAACCGTAATACAAGCATGTTTTACCTGGAAAGCCAATAAACAAAAAAAATAAAAATAAAAAATGAAAAGCAAAACAAACCAAAACAAAAAAATATGTACAAATGTGTATCTGGGAGTTGTCAAGTGAAATACCTTTTGAGAGATTGGCCATTCACTGGGAAGGTGTCTGGCTGTCCCTCTAAATTCTACAGGTAGAAAGAACTGGGACCTAGTTTTTCAGCAATTAATAAAGGTCCCAACAACAGGTTCTGGAACTTGGTATGTTCCCCTTTCCCCTCATGAGGTTTATCCCACTTGACGACAAGATCACCTACCTCAAAATTCTTGTTTGAGGAAGAACTCGAATCAAACTAGCTTTTGAAAATACGTTGATGCTGATCCATTTTTTCTTTCTCTTGGGATCTAACCTCTTCTAACTTTAGCAAAGCATTAATCTGACTTTCTAGGGGAGGACAATCTTCTTCCTAAACTTTCTGCGATAGTTGTAGAGAGGGAAGTAGAACATGCGGAGGAAGAATTGCTTCCCTTCTGTAATAGAGAAAGAAGGGGGAATTACCAACAGTGGTTTTCAGAGTCACCCTATCAGCCTAGATTGCATTGAATAGTGCGTTGTGCCAGTTTTTGTGGTTTTTGGAAACTGTCCTCTTGATGATCTTGATCATGTTTTTGTTTGTCAATTCTGCTAAACCATTTCCTTGGGGGTAATAGCTAGAAGAGTATTTTAGTTTTATCCCTTTTTCTAAAGAAAAGGCACTCATATCGAGGGATGAAAAATAGGAAGCATTATCGAAAACCAGACATTCAGGAATACCAAATCTAGTAATGATGTTTGAATTAAGGAAAGATATTACTTGACCGATGTTTACCACTTTTAATGGTGCAACCTTGGACCATCTGGTAAAATAGTTGTTGTTGTAATGATGTATTTATGCTGCTACGAGGAGGTGGGGTTAATTGGGCCAATGATTTCAATGATTCTGGACGAGTGGGAATGTCGCCTTCTATACTCGTCCAGAATCTGTTTGGAATATTATGCATTTGTGACATAATGTATGGGCATCTTTGAATGCCGTGTGCCAATAGTACCCTACTCTTAATACTTTGTGAGCAGTAGTGTCTCCACCGAATTTCCCACCAACTTCTCTTTCATGCAATTAAGATAACACTCTATCCGCTTCATCTCTTTCCAGACAAAGCATAAGGATTTCATCAAAAAAATTGTGAAATAATATACCATTCACCAGCTGGAAAGGTGCAAATTTTAGTCTTAATGCTCTTCTCTTTTTTGGATCAAGATGACAAGGAGTTGAACCATGTGTTAGATAAAAATTAATATCATCAAACCAAGAATTAGCAGGATCTTGTGAACAATAGATTTGACTTCGATTATGTTGATCTTCAGTTAACACATCAGTTTGATTTTTATTTTCTTCAACTGAATCAGCGACTAATTTACATAGAACTTGGCCTCTAACAATTTTCGTAGGGGTAATCTCGAGGTCATACTCTTGTAAGGATGTCATCCAGTTTGCCCGTTTTTCACCCATTTCTTTCTGTACTAGCAAATTTCTTATAGCAGGGTGAGGCACAATGACTTTAGTTCTAGATTTCAATAGATATGATCGAAAATGTTTTACCTCTTTAAAAACAATGTAATCCTTCTGATCAACAGTTGGATAATTAATCTTTGCTCCCTTGAAGGATGACCTCATAAAGGCAATGGGAATTTCATTGTTTTCATCATTCTTTTGGGTTATCACAATGACATAAGATCGATCAGAGGCGAACGTGTAAAGAGTGAAATCTTGTGAAAAGTCAGGGCTCATTAGGGATGGAGCCTCCACTATAGATTTTTTGATTGATTAAAAGGCTTGACTTTCTTGTGGTCCCTAATGGTATTGCACATCCTTTTATATTAAGTTTCGCAATGGCCTCACCATTTCAGAGAAACTCAGGACAAACCTTCTGACAAAATTTATTTGACCTAGAAAATATTGCATAGATTTTTTAGAAGAGGGGGGAGGAAGCTTTGAAATGAATTGAGTTCTTTTGGGATCAATGATCATCCCTTCATTGGATACTATGAATCCAATAAGCTTTCCTTGTTCCACTGCAAAGACATATTTTTTAGGATTTAGAGACATGTCATACTTACGTCATCATTGTCAAACAGATCTCAGATGGGCTAAATGATTCCCCTTATTTTTGGAGAAAACAGTGGCATCATCGAGATAGACCACTACAGATTGATTGATTAGACCACGAAAAGCGATATCCATTACTCTCTGGAAAGTGGCCCTAGAATTTATAAGCCCAAAAGGCATCTTTCTATAGGCATAGGTACCCCATGGAGTACGAAAAGTGGTTTCCAGCTGGTCTGGGGGAGACATGAGGACCTGGTTGTACCCGAAAAAATCGTCTAGTAGTGACAATATTTCAGAACCGGATACCTGCTAGAGAATTTGTTCCATCGGAGGAACATGGTAATTGTATTTGTGAGATGCTCGGTTTAAGTTCTGAAAATCAACAAAGAGTCGAATTTCACCACTTTTCTTCCTCACGGGTACAAGGTTAGATACCCACTGTCTGTTTCTTACTGGGAATATTATCTTTGCATTCAATAGTTTGTTTAGTTCTTTCTTGACCATTGGTTCAAGTTTGGGGTGCATCTTTCTCAACTTCTATTGAAAAGGTTGAGTCTGGGGTTTCATGGGGATGATGTGTTCTATAATGTTAGGGTCAAATTTTTTTAGATCATCATATGTCCAAGCAAAGACATCCTTAAATTCTTTAAACAGTTTTATAAAGGCTAATTTCTCTTGATCGGAACATCCCGTTCCCAAATTGATGCATTGTGGATTATCTTTAGTTCCCAGATTTACCTTTTCATGGGTCAAGGAAGAACTATTCATTTTACAATTTATCAATTTTCTAAATTTCTCATGCAAATCATAAAACTTCTCTAATATTACCACAGAGTTCGGGATAGAATTTACCATATCTAATGTTGATTCGGGAGACCTTGGGTCTGATATTACCATAAAATTGCGGAGTTCTTCGTCGTGGGTGCCTTCATTGATAACTGCACCTCATAAAGTGTCTTCCATGTGCATAAAACTGATGATATGTTGATCATCATCGAACACTCTCTAGTTAGTGATGTTGTTTGGGACTGATGGTCTGAACAACAACTCAATCAAAAATGCGTTCGGAGAAAGGATTTCTTCAGGAAAAAGTTTGTAAGTAACTTTAGCTAACAAGTCAGCCTTAGAATTGTTTAATCTTGGAATGGATTTAATGTTAAATGCGAAAAATTTGTGCATTAGATTCCATACCTCAGCTCGATAAATTTTCAGGTGTGGTGATAGGCAATGAATGGAATTTCTTACCTGTCTGACCACAATTTTTGAATCGCCAAATACTATTAAATTCTGTACTTTCAAATCTAGTTCCTTTCTGAGTCCTTGCAAAAGTACCTCATATTCAACAGTGTTGTTTGTGCATTCAAATTCTAATCGACAAGCAATCAAAGTTTTGTTACCTGCTGGGTCAATGAGCACACATCCTTCACCAGCTCCTTCTTTAGATTTGGATCCCTCAAAGTAGAGAGACCATATTTGAGCTTCATCAGCTATATTAGACACATTAGGTAGAACTTCCGACCGTGTGCATGTCATGAGTTCTGATTGTTCTTCTGGGTCAGTGATGATAGAAGTTTCCGCCATAAAGTTACCGAAAAAGGTGTTCATTCTCTGCATTTCGGGTGAATTAGCGGAAGCAATAAATGGTTCATTAGCGTCATTTAAATCGGTCACGGTAAGCTTGAGGTAATGCTCACGATTGATCCTGATTTTGTTAGGCCTCCCATTCTCTGGAAGCCACAAATGGGACCATTCTATCACAAAGTAGCCATGCAACTGTTTGGACCAATCCCTGCTTAAAAATAAACCATATACTTCAGGGATGTCAACGACAATGATATCAATAATCTGGTGAACCTTAGGATTAGAGGATAGCCTAACAAGGACATTTTTTAATTCACCTATTACCTTAAAACTGGTTCGACCGAGCTGAATAATTTTCATACTGGAAGGTTGAACTTCAGCATTGATTTTTTGGCAGACAGACCAGGGCATCACATTTGATGATGTGCCAGAATCTACCATGCAATTATGTACATTTCTATTGAAAATTTCAAAAGTCAATAAAAAATATAGGAAATTTTTGCGAGTATTAACAATAGAACTTTGTTGGTTTTTAGTCATTGTCCCTGAAATTACTTTATCTACATTTGATACACTTTTTAGAGAAAGGTCTCTTTTATCTGAGGGTTCTAGTGTTGTTTTAGTAGGGACCTTTTGAGGTGTTTTACGACTGATTTCTGCAATTTTCTTGTTGTTCAAATTGTTGTTTTTGTTGTTTTGTCCAATGTTCTGAAGCATCTTTTGCAGAAGAAAAGGAAATTTCAACAGTTCATAAACAAAAATATTAGATCTAAGTTTCTTTAGGTCTTGAATCAAATCGTATTCTAAACTTGGGGTTGTTGAATTCTATTTAGTTTCAATTTGCTTAAACTGTTTTTGAGGTGCATTAGTTCCAATTTCAGAAGAGGGTTTATTCTGAGTTTTGCTTCTGGTATTGTAAGGATGGACAGTTTCAAAATTGGCTTGAAAGATGCTGTCGAAAAAATTCTCGAAGATATTGGGAGAGGATTCATCTTCTTCAGCCACATTTTAGAAATCTCAGGGGGAACTAAGTTATCATGTGCTTCAAGGATTGTCTGTATAGCATATTGTAAGATTTCAAGGTTCAGGCCTACAAGATTTAGGTTTGGCCGATTTAAGGGAAAAGGTTTTCTAAAAGGGGGTTTGTAAGTCCCTTTGCTTGAAGATGCTTCTTCAGCTGATCTCCTTAAGTCTACAACTTGATTTGACAATTTTTGGACGACCTTTTGTAAACTTTCTAGATCTGAACTCTCTGATTGATTTTTGATTTGGGGAGGTCTAGGAAGAATTTCTATCTTCTTCTTAGAAGATGGGGTAATCTTTGCCTTGTTACTAAGATTATTTTTTAGGCTTAGAATATCTTTCTCGATTTGGCTAGTCTCCTCGAAGGCTTCCAATAACGTTTCCTTCTTAGACCTTTTTACCCAAATTGCTATATTCTGGTGTAGGGATTTGGTGTAATATGCGACAATAAGATTTTCAACGGGGATTCGATTTTTTAATGTGAGGAACCTTTGATTAAAATCTTTTATTTTTTCCTTAGGGTTCATCTTTAAGCTGGAGAGTTCCATGACTAAGACTTCGGGAGATTTATCATCTCCGAATTTCTCGAGGAAACAAGACTCGAATTTGTCCCAAGAC
>ML783810.1:267999-280620 GCA_009831015.1 Picea engelmannii | reverse complement strand
AGTATTTAAAGAGTTTAGAAAAGATAAATATATTATCTTGTGGGATAAGATTAAATCTCCAAAATGATTTGTTGATTACAAAATAGAGGGTGATAACCACTCCATATCACACTGTATCTCTAAAAACTAAAACAAAATTCTTTTTGTTTACAAAAGATGTGCCAAATGAGCTCAAAAATAGTCCATAACAGGAGATCACCACCAATTACTTGATATCCTAAAAACAAAAATGAAAATAAAAGAGTTTAGATATCGTTATAACCAATAATTTCCACAAATTTGAATGAAGATAAACTAGCTACAAAATCAATTGATTTTGTAGCTAGTTCTATTTTAACAACAAAAATCAAATTAAATCTATATAATTAAAAAAAATGAATAAAATAAAACTAAGGCAATCAATCAAATCTTTACCTCTTAATTGCATGCTAAATTTGATTCACAAGATCTCAGAATTAAGTACTATTGTAACACTCTCAACATTCTTTACTATTATGTTCCCAGACGTTTTCAAATGCTTGCCTTGACTTTGAACAATGGAAATTAGCCTATGATTTTCATCCTTTAGCGAGTCGATCTAAATAGTGAGGGTTTTGATTTTGATTACAGAGCAGGTATGTCTGTATAATATTTATCGATCCAAAATAGACAAACTTCACACCGTGAATATGTGATAGTTGTTTGAGAATGTCCATGACCATGTGTCAAAACGTTTCCATTGTTGCTTGTGGGTTTCTTATCAAGATTGATACCTGGAAATCCTTGACTGTGCTTCAGGCAGGGTGGCAAATTATCTACAAAATTATAAGCCTGGTCGAGATCTGGTTTGAGGCAAGGAGGGTCTTCCTCATCCAAGAATCTCTCGATCTCAGAATCAAAGCTCTCATGGAGCTCGATCATTTTGATCGAGCTCACATGAGAGTTTGATTTATTTCGTAGGATTCTTAAGATTAACCTACCTGCCCTTTTATTTTTAAACCCTATATCCATGTCACCCTTAGACGGTTTGTATGAAGGCTTGTTTGTGTTCTTAGCAGAGGTGTTAGG
The DNA here is from genome assembly GCA_009831015.1 of Picea engelmannii. Taxonomy (NCBI): domain Eukaryota; kingdom Viridiplantae; phylum Streptophyta; class Pinopsida; order Pinales; family Pinaceae; genus Picea; species Picea engelmannii. The sequence continues at coordinate 279,573 of ML783810.1, read as the reverse complement.
ATAGGTGTGTTGTTTATGGCCTTGCAATTCAAAGGCTTCTGGATCAACATCTGTTTGCTTGGTCATAGGCTCATTGAGGATGGCCGTAACACAGGCTTCTTTAGATGAAGGAACTGCTCTGGCAGTGGCAGGTACTGTTGTTTCTTCCATCATGGGCTTATCAACCTCTACGGTACTAGGTGTAATGAAACCATTTCGGATTAGGAAGGCATCCCAATTATCATTTTTCAATTTTAGTTGATGAACCAACATCATTTTTATTAACCCATGATGAAACAGACTGGAGTTTAAACGATGTCTCTTATACCTTTTGTCCATCTTATACATACTTCTTAATAAATAAAAGGGCATATTCAACTGAAAATCGATGAAGTTCATCAACAAACATATGTGATACAGGAAAACAAGGCCAAAGTGACCCTCACATGTGACGAATTGTCTCAGGATTGCTAATAAACCATGCCACCACATTTTCAACAAGGATACAGGCATACCTTTATCACAGCATATGATCTTCCTAGAGGTGAAGAACATGCTCCACGATACCTCCTCTACCTTGGTGCTTTTGAACCATTTCTTCCCACTCAATGGAAGACTCGTCACCTGGCCTAAAAAATCCTCAGTGACCTCGATCTGAATGTCTCCTACCTTGGCTCGGTAGCCATCAAAAGATATGGCAAATTCTTGGGTATTTTGCAAATTAAAACCTTGAAATTTCTCGAGAAATCCAAGCCATCCTTGACCTTTAATGTCTTCCCTTGCAGCATCACATAAGAGAAGGGTTTGCGAGCCATTGGGTTCAATACTTATGACGGGGGCCATGAGGGTTCGGGAGCTAGACAGAAAACATAGTGAGTAAAAAAGGTTTTTGGGACAGAGAAGACCAAAGCGAAATCTCAGACCCAAAACTCATCAATACCCTAACGCGTATAAAAAGGGGTTTTGCAATACAAAATGAAAGGCGTTTTCTGAAATGAGTGCCAAGGGTACATACGAAACCCAAGACTTAGTTCAAAATGATGGGCCTATCATTGTCGAACTTCCACCTCCCACAGGGTACAGGCCACGGCCAGGTTCATTCAAAATTTATCATTGTGCAACAAGGTGGGGTTGGTTTCTAAAGTTTATGAGAGGAAAATTTATGTGAACCAAAGTGTAGTGACAAGAATAGGTCTTACCAAGAGCCACAAAGATATATAGTGTAGTTTAATTTCAATGGATCCTTGGTGTTTCAAACAACAATTCAAAGCACAGTTCACAATCGATGAGCCAGTTTAAAGCAATAAACAAGATGAGCTTCATAGCAAAAAAAGCCTTTATTAATAAAATTGTAGAGACATCTACCTTTCATGAACCTTAGATAAAATGGTAATACAATCATAAGTTTTAATTCTTCGTTCCTGCTTTCAGTCATGAACGAATCATGAAAACGAAGAAAGGAAAACACTAGGAATAACCGAAACATCAGATTCAAAGTTTCAAAAATTTCTTATGAAAAGCAATAACCATATGACCACGGGTAGGCAGCTACATAATTTATTATTTGATTCTTTAAAAGGTGAAAATATGTAGGGCTTCCAATAGGTTGCATAACTACATTATATGGTAGGGTATGCATAACTACATTATATGGCAGGGTAGGTTATTATATGGCATGATAGGTGTTTTTTAAGGGTTGTTTTTGTTTGACTTTGCGAATGAATATCCTTTTCCATATATTGGACATGGAGTATCCCTAATCAACGTTCCTAATCAATATTCCTAAGAATGCGGAATAGAGTGAACTCTCACATGTGCTTTCTAAGAATCCATACTGTTTTCTATTTGTATTTTAGGAAACTATAATGTATGCAATAATGTATTATAAATATAATCAACCTTTATATGCAATAATGTACTCTAAATATAAACAACGTTTTTAGTGATGATCTAGTTGAGTTTTGTTTCTTAATGCAAGTTTATAAAGTTAAATTCAATGTGAGGATTTACTCCAATAACATGGATAAGCAAAAGGTTGAGGACATCTCATCCTTAACAAATTGGCAAAATAGAGCCAGGTCTAGATGGTTCGACTTTCTTAGGATGGAGTTCACTGATATCTTTCTATCATTATGTGAGTATACATTTGGACATACACATCTAAAATATTTATGGTTAACTCAACTTGTGGAAGAATATATGTGAGTATGTATTTGGATATATATATATATATATATATATATATATATTTATAACATATTGATCATTCACTAAATTTGTAGAATAATATGAGATACTATTATTCTTTTCAAGTATATTTGATACTTTGGTTTTGTTCTCTAGATTGTGTTGGATAACATAAATTGAATATGTGGTTATCATGATGAGGGTTGAGTGATATAAGATTAATTATGTGATTCTATGTACAAATTATGTAAATATGTTTTTATGGATTCTTAGTGTGGAGTTCATGGCCAATGCCTAACTAGTGAATGATTAGGTATGTAATTGCAATAAATATACTTATACAGACTATAAAGTATTTTATTCTTAGTTAAAAAAACACTGACATTCAAGTCATAGGTTAGATCATCTCATCAATAAAATTCTACAGTGTGTGTGTGTTGAAGATGGTTGTTGAACTATTATATGTAATAGGTCGAAACATCACACATTAGAAGCATTGTTGTGAGCTCTAGTGTTAGATAATTTTGAGCATTGTGGGGTTGCAATGCCTTGTCACCCATAGCTTGCATGTGTAGGAGGGTAAGTATGAGGAGACATGGTCAAATGAATACCATGGTTGCCTCCACTAAAACAATGTGTAGTATTAGATAACATGGTAGTTTTAAGGATTCAAATACTATACGTATGTATAGTATTCTAGGTAACTATTTTGGTTTGAAAAATTATATATATATATATATATATATAGGTGAATATTGAATTAAAATTATATATACTTTACTATTAAAAATTGTAACGTTTTTAGCAAATATTATCAATTTAATCATAGTTTTGTTAAAAATAGGCGAATTTTTAACCAAATTAGTGAATATGTTTTGTAGAAAATGGCCAAAAAATAGACAATGGAGACATTTTACCCCTAAAAAATACCCTATTCTATAGTGGTGCATATAGTGATAAGGAATAAAGTTGAAGTATGGTAGGAAAAATTCATCCAAGACCACTAGGGTTGAATATATTTTTATTGGCCTAAGAGAGTGTAAAATCAAACAANATTTTACCCCTAAAAAATACCCTATTCTATAGTGGTGCATATAGTGATAAGGAATAAAGTTGAAGTATGGTAGGAAAAATTCATCCAAGACCACTAGGGTTGAATATATTTTTATTGGCCTAAGAGAGTGTAAAATCAAACAACCCACCACATGTTCCAAGTTAAGATATAAATTGGTCATGACAATACTTTGTGGAGACATCATTTAGGATTGACATGTTTTATGTTATGGTAGTGATAATATGGATGGGGTGTGAAGTGTTTTATAGAAGGGTGGTCCTAAGGAGTTTGACGTGTTATGTTCCAAGGAGGGACCAAACTATATGGTTGCTATAGGGTATTCTACTTCCTTTATTTAGATCCAATTCCCAATGCCTTTACTTTCTCAACTATGAATTTGTAACCAATACAGAAGGAATGGAGCCACATTCATTCATAGTGGCTTGGTTGGTGTTTTTCATGTCTCAATTCCCTATCAAGGTTATGGTTTTGGACCCTCTAGATTCATATTAAAAGTTCACACATGATTAGCTCCACTTGTGTGAGTAATGGGTGTTGACATGCCCTCCACTTAGTAGCATGGTGATCAGAAATATAGGTATACTAATGAGAGATATCACTTCCTTATAATAACCTAATTGAGGTGATCCATTGCTGAAAATATTTTGATGTGTAGAAAAATTATGAGAGGTTGCAGACTATCTCACTAATTTCTGACCCAAAAAAATAATTTTCAATGCCCTAAATGGGCTCCATATATTTTAGGACTCCAAATAACCAATATAGGACCTATACATAAAATGGTCCCTACAAGTGAATAGCCCCAATTTGTCCACTCAAAAAGTACCAAAATAAATGACAAATTATGTAGTGATACATTTTGGATCATACCTCCCTATTTTTGGAGGATTTTAGTCCCCAAGATATTTTACTAAAGGAGGTGAGGAAATTATTTCTCTATCTTCTCCCTAGAGTACAATTTAGACTTCATTGGAATTTGTACTTTCAAAACAACCTACCAAAGCTCATGGTGCCCTCATGTAGTTGTTCTAGATTGTTTCTACAAAACTATATCTTCTGCTAAATTTGCCTAATATTTTCATTCTAATTCCTATATGGTTGGTAAGAATTTATATTTGTTGGTTATTTTTATAGCTTGACATGGAAGTCACATACAATTCTAGATTTTCCACAATCACTACTAAGTACATGTAAATATATGGAGGTAGATTGAGTCTATAGGTAGTATCACGTACTTGCTTCAACACCTCAAAAGGGCCATACAACAAAGAATTGATATCCTTAGTAGGACCTTGTAGCCTGTCTTTTTTCAAATGCAAATAAACTTGGTTTCCTACCTTGAATGTATTCTAATTATTCATTGTTCATGCCCAAAACTACAAATTTTCTATGACGTATTTAATGTCTCATGTACTTGCAAAAGGATATTCTTGATTTTATCGATTAATATTTTATTCTTCAATGCTTCACTTCTAAAATATTCCCTCACTCTTCCTTGTCCATATATAAAATCTAGATGCAAAGGTGGAAAATATTTGATGCAAGCTCAAAAGGGAGCTTACCAATGTAAGTGTGTCTAGCGTGTTGAATATAAATGAAACATTTGTCTCAAGCCCTTGGATGGCTTCAATTGTAGCCCTAAAAAATTGAACTAATGTCAATTTGTCCTATTCACTACTTTTGTTTCCCATATATTTGTTGATATTAGTTGTAGAGATTCTCTTCAACTCAGTGTCCATCTTCTCCTAAAGTGTAGTCCAAAAGGAACTAAGAAATATGGTATCTCTATCTAAGATAATGCTCCTCGGTATCTCAAAATGCACCTAGACATTTTCAAAGACATGTTTGTTGCATCTTGTCCCTTGATGGTATTTTTATAAGGCATGATAATGCACATATTGCTAAACATACCAACGATAATAAACAAATATTCATGTACATGCCCAGTTATTATCCACAAAATCAATGGATATGATCTCCCATGGTCTGGTAGGTACATGTAAGTGATCCATAAATGAAAGAAGGATAGCATGGTCTCTTCACCAACATGGATTATCTGCAAATATAAAAAAATGACCTATGTGATTAGTCTTGTATGGATATGTATGTGCTCGATGTAGCTTTCACACAATAACTTGGTAAAAATGTCAATAATAAATAGGACTTTGAGTTGGTTTCTCAATTATTTATCTCTAGGAAGGAACAAAAAAGCATTTTATGTTTCTCTACTTCAAATATTTCTCCTACTGTTGAGGTATGAAAGGATGGTTCTAATTGTTGTATTTAAGCTTCTATGAAAATCCTCTCTACATGAATGGATACAACTAGCCTTTGTTGTTTATTTCAAATAACAACAAGTCTACAACTTGGTCAATTCCACTAAATTCCTTGTATGTATTCAAGCATGGTGGGAAAATATGGCCAATAGATGTATGCTCACCCTATCATAGAAAATATAACGAGTTCAAATGTATCCCTTAATAAGATCGTGTAACCATATCCAAATAACACTTTTGTAACATTCCCATATTTTATCCCAAAACTAGCATGTATATGGTAAATATGATGTATGGTCGAGGGACACACGATGTAATATGTAAATGATATATATTGAATAAAATAAATAAAATGTATCACCAAATACATATGGACATGGACTAAGACTTGGGGGTTAGTTTCCACAAGAGAGGGAAGGGGTCCAAGCGGGAGAGTTTACTCATCTCTATTAAACCCAAACCATCTTTCTAAATTATCCTTACTTTGAACCTTCTATTTTGTGTTGAGTGTTATAGAGCCCCATTATTGAATTCATGTAAGAGGGTGGGTGTGAGAAGTCACATCCAATATTTATTGAGATCATGGGGGATGAGTACAATCAACCTTGGGAAGGGTTTGAGTCAAGCAAGCATGGGTGAAGAAGGGAATGCATATGGAGAAGGAAAACAATTTTTACAAACATATTTTTTGGACAACAAAGGTGTGTTGAGTGTTGAATATTGAAGGAATCCATAGGATGCATGTATGGTAGTTGTTTTGAAGCTGTAATTTCATGGTAAGAGAGGTTTTAGGACCATGAGTAATATTATGTTTAATAAATTTTCAAGAGAAACAAGTGTTTTTCTACTGTGAGAATTCATGTTTCATTTGTAGATTCCTGGAGTCCCAACAGAGAGATTTCCTATCGAAGCGATGTTGGAACCCCGAAGGGGAGTGCTAAGGATTACACTACCATAAGAAGTGAAGTGGGATCTCATCCAAGGGTTGTGTGAGTTGTGGGGAAGAGAGTTGGTGGAACAGAACTAACTTTAGGATTTTGACTGTTGGGAGGTGGAAAATACCTAGGCTTTGGAACCACAATTTCTTGTGCATTCATAGCCCCAACTTGGGGTGACTTACTATTGAGAACTAGAAAAAACAATATACGGTTGGGAGGAACATTTGTCCTCTGCAATGTGTTGCATACTTACTGAGATAGGTGTTTTTATTTGTTGTGTTTGTTTATGTTAAATGTTAATATAATTGTTGTGCATTTTACTCTGAGTTATTTTGGTTATTCTTGCTTACTGTGAGTATAATGATGCATTAAAAATTCATTTTATGTGGATGAATATTGTTATATGTACTTATTTTTTGTTTTCTACATTTAAAGTAATTTCATTTACAATTTTATTTAGTATATACAATTGCATGATCTTGAATGCCATGATGTGTGTCATTTCCACATCTAAAATCAATATCATAAATTTTTTATCTGGTCATTTTAGTAGTGGTGTGACCTTGCTTGGGGTTGGGTGCATTACAATGAGGTATCGAAGCTTCTTTTTCAAACAACAATCTTGTATGGGACAAGATCACAGTGAATTTGGAAAATTGGTTGTTACATATTTTTGGTCTATTATGGATTTGTGGAAAATGAGGGATACCATAGTGAAATACCTATATTTATGAGTGAATGTTTGTCTAAATTACCCTCAGAACAATTTAAGAAGTGATCAAGCGAACTAATATATAGGTTGCAAAGTAAAAATGGAATTGAAAGGTCGACATTTATGTTTTAATGACAATTGAAGAAGTTGGGAGAGTTTGACAGATTGACGTTTGAGATCATGTTTGATTTTGAGATCAACAGCCTAGATTCATCTTAGATTGATGAAAAAACTTATAATTTTTTTGTAGTTGGAAAAATGGAGCAGATCGATGGTATATATGGATTTTGGGAAGTTGGAAAATGGAGCAAATCGACAGTCAAGATTCATTTTTGAAGTTTGGAAAAATGGAGCAAATCAACGATTGAGATCCATTTTCACTGTTGGAAAAATGGAGTAGATTGATGGTCGAAATCCATTTTTAGAGTTGGAAAAATGGAGAATATCGAAGGTTGAGATCCATTTTCAAAGGTTGGAAATGAGGAGAAAAATGATGATTGATATTTATTTTTAGAGTTTGGAAAAATGAAGTTGATCAAAAGTCGAGATACATTTTCATAGGTTGGAAAAATGGAGTAGATCGATAGTTGATATTTTTTTCGGAGTCGAAAGATTAGAGAATATCGTCGGTCAGGACTCATTGATATAGCTGGGTGAAGTATGGTGAATCAATGGTCAAGATAATTTTTTCTAGGATATTGACAACTCATATTCATTCTATATGTTTGGTCTAAAATTTTCTAAGTGTCGGGGTTCGAAGAAAATTCATGAGTAAATATATTTCACCAAGAGAATTTGTTGATCGTCAATGGCCAAGTTGGAAAAATAGGAAAAATGTTTACTTCACCCATGAGAAATTGTTAATCATCAATGGTTATTTCATTAAAATCAACAAACTGTTTCATTTGTCCAAGATAAATTATCGATCGTCGATGATCGAGTTGATGAAATTGATGATTTTTTTCATTCATACAAAACAAATTATCGATCCCAATAAAGGGAAAAGAGGAGGATGATGTGTCATTCCACATAAAAATCCACCTGTTGTATCACACCATCCATCTTTCCATGTCAATATCCATGTATCATGCCACATCAACATATATGTGTCATGCCACGCCATCTAGAGAAATTGTTGATTGTCGTTAATCGGGCTAGGAAAATCAGAGAAGTGTTTCATTCATCTCAAAGAAATTGTCGATCATCAATGGCTCGGTCAAAAAATTTAGTGAAGTCTTACAAATCAATTGTCAAAGGAAACCATCAATCATCGATGGAGTTTCAGATGTAGGGAATGGACAACCCGAATTTCCATGAGTTGGTGATCAATGGCGGAGATTCATATGCAAGCTTGGGAAAAGTTTAGCCAAGTGATGGCTAGATTACTCTTGATTTTGTGATCAATGTATCAAAATAAAATAATGTTACAATAGTAAATTAACCAAATTTGTTTTCACGAAAACTTTTGGATTTAAGGTCATCAACTTTCATAGGAATTTTGAGCTCCTAAACAACATTTTTTAGGTAGTCAAAATCGAGAGAACTGTGTGTAATTTTGGTACACAAAGTCTCTTCTTATTGAACTGAAATAAATTGAAAAGGTATTTCCAACGAGATATTTTGAGCACAAAATAGAGCTAGTATGAGGAAGTTATGGCTGAAACATTACACGGTGTATTTTCGACACTAATTTGCTTCCATAGGGCATGCGTCCTTACTCAAAAGTTAGTTTACATAACAAAAGAAATATGTGAAGATCTCATGGACCATAAAAGACAACTATGGAACCACATTTGGAATATGGGTACTTGAAACGGTATAGAATGGGATAAAAGAGACATGTAGTAGTAAGGGCTAAAAATGAGAAATAATCTAAACTTCTGCAGACCATAACTATTAGCTCAGAGCTCAAATTTGGGAAAATGACTTGTCAATGGAAAGGTCTTAAGGAGGGGAATCCATCTATMAACCTAAAWTTTTTAAMTAAGAACTATAGTTTCTCAATAATAATAATAATAATAAAGTATATTGTAGTAGAAAAAATATATCAATGAGTGGAAATCACAACTTGAGGGTTGTAACTTTTAACTTAGAACTAACAATGAGGCATGAGTATATTTGTTGAAAWTTTKTTTCGGAGAGGACTATGTTTAAGGAAACAAAATTTAGATTAGTGAATTTTTTTCTTCTTAAATCGAAATGAAGAATGACATGTAATCTAATTAATAAATATTTTTCAATATGCCTAATTCTAACAACAATTGTTGTATGCACATTCTTTCAGAATTATAGGTACAAGAAAGTAGAATTTAGTTCCTATATGAGAACCATAGACATGGAGGATATTCAAGGGTAAAAAACCATGAGGAGGAGCTCATAGGTCTGCATGTCAACATGTGAAATGCAAAGATTGAATCTGATGGGAATAGAAGTAGAGTTGAGTTTGTAGATCTAGTTGAGACTATGATAATCCTACAAAATAAAGTGTAGAGATATAGACATGACAATGAAAGGATGACGAGGGATCAATAAGAGATCATTTATATTCTTAATATTCTACGGAATCAATTCAATAGAAATTATTGCAAGAAAATCCCCACTAGTGCAAGGCAAGTAGAAGCATCCATATCTCACAATAACATGGACGATCATGGGGGATCTAGACAATTCAAGACTATTAGAAATCAACATCATCATCACCATCATTCCACGAGGAACTTGAATAGAGGGTAATATTAATTTTCAAGGTAAGAAAACAACCCATGTATGTCCAATATCAAACATTAGAGGAGGAGACATGTATTGGTTGTGGAGATTGATTATCTTTCTGATTCATAGGTCTTTGTTTCAACTGTGTTTATACCCCATGAAGACTGTACAACCTAAAATATTGTACAGCCCTCCATGCGGGGTGTTTGTAGGGGGGGATATCCCCCCCCTATAGGGTCCAAGGGTCTCATCCCCTGGTTAAGGGGTCCGGGGGCAAGCAGCCCCCCAGTGGGGGTTCGAGAGATAGCGTTCTCTAATGGGGGTTCGGGGGTGAAGCCTTCGAAGGAAAAAAAATCCTTGTAAATGTATATTGTAATTTCATAGTAAATATGGACCATTCATTATAAGGTCGTAGATATGACTTTAGAAGTTATGTTAGGATTTTTTTTCCTAGAAGGAAACCCTCTTTTATGAGGGAATTATATTGCAGCTATGTATCATTGCAAATATTGTATTCTAAGAGGAGATGCTATGAGAGAAAGAAGAGGAAGTTACAACGGGTGTGTTGTGGGTTGTATCCATTCATTTTCTATATAATAATAAAGGAAGGACCTGGCAATTTCTTTGGTGGATGCAACCCACACTGGGTGAACCACGTATATGCGTGTCTCTATTGTATTGTGTATCTTCTGTGTTTTATTTCCGCATGTATCTTATTTTTATTTCTTCATGATCCTATTTTCTAACAATTGGTATTAGAGAAAAAGGTAGCTCGCATGAAAAGAGGGTTCTTGGTTCAAGTGGGAGCAGTGGCAAAAGATGAAAATATTAGGTTCGAGAAATGTAACAACCAAAACTACCAGTTATGGAAGACGCATATGGAAGATTATTTATATCAGAAGGATACATTCCTACCAATGGGTGGAATAGCATAGAAGCAAAAGACCATGAAGGATGAAGAATGGGAGGTTCTTGACAGAAAGGCACTAGGAATGATATGGTTGATCCTGGAAATGTTGTTGGATTTCAATATTTCGAAAGAAAAGACACACAAAGGAGATGATGGACGCAATGGATAAACTGTATGAAAAGCCATCGATGTCCAATAAGGTATTTCTAATGAAGAGATTATTTAATATGAAGATGTCAGAAGGTGGTTCTGTTGCAGTTCAATTAAATGAATTTAATATGGTTACTAATCAACTAATTTCTGTAAAAGTTGACTTTGATGATGATTTCATGGCTCTTCTAATCTTGTGCTCATTTCCAAAAAGATGGAATGGCTTTGTCATGGCTGTAAACAACTATGTCTTTGGTTCAAACACTTTAAAATTTGATGATGTTGTTGATGTTATCCTTAGCAAGGAAATTTGATAGAAAAGCATAGGTGAGACATGAGGTAATGCATTAAACATGGACAATAGGGGAAGACAAAAGGATATAGGAAAGGTCTCAAGTAACTATGGAAATTCTAGGAAGGGAAGATCCAAATCCAGACTGGGAAAGATAGAGTGCTTGAATTGCTAGAAGAAAGGACATATGGAGAAATACTATAGGGATCCAAAGAAACAAAGAGATGGAAAACAAGAGAAAAATCGGGAAGCAAATGTAACAGGTGATGTGTTACAAGATTCTTTGATTCTTTCTATAGATAATATTTTTTATTCTTAGGTAGTAGATTTAGGGGATTCATTTCAT
>ML783810.1:246086-257009 GCA_009831015.1 Picea engelmannii | reverse complement strand
AAGGTACCAGAAAATAAAAATGTACAACAATAGGAACAAAATGTACCTCAAACTCCTTCAAGTGTTGTTATAACATATACCATGTTAAGTAGACCCCATAAATGATACTCTCCTTCATTGTATTATTTATTGTTCAATGATTCTGGTGAACCAAAATGTTCTGAAGAGGCAATGCAGGTAGACACTAAAAAGAAGTGGGAGCAATGAATGAAAGAGGAAATGTATTTATTGGTAAATAACCAAATTTGGGACTTGGTTCAGTTGCCTACATGAAAAAGAGCATTGTAGAATAAATGGGTTTACAAGTTGAATGAAGAACATGGAGAAAAAAAGAGGTACAAGGCTAGACTTGTTGTAAAGGGGCTTGCACAAAATAAAGGTATAGATTTTGATGGAACATTTTCTCCTATTGTTAAAATGACTTCAATTAGGACTATTTCAATTCTTGTGGAAGTAGAAGATTTGCATCTTGAACAGTTGGATGTAAAAACAAATTTTCTCCATGGGGATTTGGAGGAAGATATTTATATGCAGTAGCCATAGGGGTATGAGGTCAAAGGAAAGGAGAATTTGGTATGCAAGTTGAAAAAGAGATTTTATGGCCTAAAGAAAGCTCCAAGGAAGTGGTATTTTAAGTTTGATAGGTTTATGACAAAATAAGGTTATAGTAGATGTCATTCTGATCATTGTGTTTATTTTAAAAGGCTAGAAAATGGAAGATATATTATCTTGTTATTATATGTAGATGACATGATTGTTGTAGGGTCTAATATGCAGGATATAAATTTTCTCAAGAAGAAATTAGATAATTCATTTGTGATGAAGGATTTGGGTGCTGCAAAGAAAATCCTTGGTATGAGAATAACAAGAGATGGGGAAAATCGTAAATTGACATTGTCTCAGGGTGAGTACATAGAGAAGGTGTTGGATAGGTTTAGAATGTAGAATGAAAAAACAATTAGTACACCTTTGTCCATCCATTTCAAATTAACTAAGGAAATGTGTCCCAAGACACATGAGGATATAGAATACATGTCTAGGGTCCCTTATTCATTAGCAATTGGTAGCTTGATGTATGCAATGGTTTGCAAAAGACTAGATATTGCACATGGAGCTGGGACTTGTGAGTAGGTATATGAACAATCCAGGTAAAGAAAATTGGGAGGAAGTAAAATGGATTCTCAGGTATTTGAGAGGTAATGATACTCATGCATTATGTTTTAGAGGTTCAAACACTATTCTACATGGATATATTGATTCATATATGGTAGGTGATAAAGGTAGCAGGAGGAGCACCACGAGATATGTTTTTACTATAGGTGGAACAACAATAAGTTGAATTTTGAAACTGGAAAAGTTTTTTACAATTTCAAAAATAGAAGCAGAGTATGTTTCTGCTACAAAGGCTAGTAAATAAATGATTTGGTTACAGAGGTTTATGGGGGAATTGGGAAAGAAGAAGGATAATAGCAGGTTGTACTTTCATAGTGATAGTTCCATTCATCTTGCAAAGAAATCATCCTTGCATTCAAATACTAAGAATATATAGCTCAGGTACCATTTCATATGATTCATCTTGGAATATGGACATTTGAAGTTGGAAAAGATACATACTAGCTAGAATCTTGCAGACATGTTAACAAAGGGAGTAATTGTTGGAAGTACGACTATCGTTACACCAAAAATCATAGGTGATTCGTAAACTCACCACCACTATATTTCAAGGATCCACGAGAGGCGATTAGTCCCTTGTCACGATACACTGGGGAGAGATGACTACTTGCAATTTTGTGCAACAATATCCCCCTCAGCGCGAGCCGAGTGTGTATCGAACTCGTGACCTCTAGCTATGATACCAATTGTTGGAAGTACAACTGTCATTACACCAAAACCTGCAGGTGATTGGTAAATTCACCACTGCCACATTTCAAGGATCCACGAGAGGCGATTATTCCCTTGTCACGATACACTGGGGAGCACTGACTACTTGCAATTTTGTGCAACAGTAACTAGGGAGAAACTGAGTTCCTGCTCAGTTTCAGTTGGTCTTCAAGCATGATTGATGCAGGAGAATTTCCATCAGCAATTAAAGAATCTAGATGGAGGACAACGCAGCACCGAACGCGCAGATTTTAAACTATTTTTGACTACCAAGTAGGGCACGTCATCCTATTTTGAAAGGATTGTAATTTAAATATTTTAAATGTTTCGAGGCATGAGCCATTACATAAGGCTGTCGAGATTGTAATCATCTTAATTATCAGATAGAGTTGTATAGATACTGAGTATCAACTCATATTTGAATTTAATTTCCATCTAATGTAATGGTCCTTAGTATATGACTGTAATAACTATGATAGGATAAAACTAAGGTAGTCTAGAGGGAAGGCTCGAGAATCCCCTCGATGTATAAATATATGTATTGTATTCTCAAATGAGGCCGCTGAATGTTATTTTTATTGATGTTGAGAGATTTGTTGAAACTTATGAAGAGTTGCAGAGAGTTGTATGAGTCCATGTACATATTTTGTTGAATGAACACAAGAAGAAAGGTTTGATCCCAAATGTATGGTGTTGTGTTCATCTGAATTATTTGAGTACATGTGATGTTTCTTTACGGTCTCTGAGTTTTATCTGTTTATGTATATTTTATGCATGGATATGTTTTTCATGGTTAAGTGTGGAAATATTTGAATGTTTCTATAAGTTTCAATTGTTTTCTCTTCTAAGATTCATGGTGCAAGGAGTGCATAAAGCCTGCAAAGAGTGTGTAAGACGATTCGATATAGACTTTGAAGCTGAGGAGAGATAATGTAAATTTAGAGTGCAAATTTGTTTAGTTGAAGTGCAGAGAGTTCACGGTTTCTTAGAGGAGAGAAAACATTTGAGAAGAATCGTGCAAGGAGTGCATCGGGAAAACACTTTCTTTAAGTGTTGAAGAAGTTTCGAAGGGGATGAGCATAAAGAGTCTGTGAGGAGATTTTATCAGAAACCTATAAGTCTAAAATTCATTGGAATTTTCAGGGGCGCAAGGAGTGCACCAGAGGTCTGAAATACCTCAAGGAACAAAGCTTAGGAGAGATAATGAGCACAAGAGTTCAGCAAGAGGGACTTAGAAAATTTCTATGTCAAAAGCTTCAAAGTATAGAGGAGTGTACAGTAGGGTGCCAAAGATCTTATTTATCTCCTACATTCAAGATCAGGAAGGATAACAGTCAAAATCTTCAAGGAGGAGAGGATTTGCTTGTTTTAAAAGTTGAACAACTGAGATTTGTTTGGGAGTATCCAGGGTCTTTTGTCACCTTTAGATATGAAGAAGCAGTGTGGGGTTTAACCCTATAAGTCTTTAAGATTTCACACGTTTGGAGAAGTCATGGATCTATTTCAAAGGAGAAGTTATCGAGGATCGAAGATCTATAGTCAAGATCCATTCAGGAGGTTGTAGGAGAGAGGGAAGTCATTGGATCAGGAGGATCCGCATGAGGTTTAATCAGTGAAGTCCTTCAAACTTCGTACATTCATAATATTTGATGTGTCAAGAAATCAAGACCCCCAAAGTGAATTGTGGTTTTCCAAAGTCTGAGGACATGTGTCAGTAAATCTTGTCCTCTAGTGGATTAGCACTTTAAAATAAGTTAGGAGCAGAGGAACCCCTGAAGTCCCAGAGACCTGGAGTTCATCTGGGTTTTCCATTGGAGAAGACATTCATTGACAGATTAGAAAGTTCAAAGGATAGTCACTCCAAGAAAATAGAAGGAAGCGTAGTTGATCAGGACCATTGATCACATGGAAGACACATGGTAAAATATCTAGAGGTCTGACACTCCAGGGAAATAGAGCGTAGTGTTGTTTGGAGAGCGTAGTGTTGTTTGGACTCCTGAAGGAAAGAGTCAATCCTAATCGTTCATTGGGGAGGATGTATTGTGCGAGATCCTACAGTTCAGTGACATGGCACTTCGACAATTTTATGTTGTTGTGTAGACAGAGAGAAAATCCCCGAAGCTTCAAAGGCATCCTAGCCATTGATCTATAAGGGGACATGTGGAGGAAGGATAATTTTTTGGCATTTCGAAGTCGGGAGACACAAAAAGTTATGTTATTTGACAACCAATGGAAATTGTTGAAGCCCGAAGGGAATTGATCTGGACTATCCATCGATCGAAGCATTGTGGACCATCGTTTTGAGACTCAGGGAAATTATATTTTTGGCGATCTGGGAGATTTCTGGAAAAGGTGTTGTGAAGAAACTGTTCAAGCCTAGAAAATGTAATTTGATCCATTGATCTAGATTCTCATTGTAGATTGTTGATATAGCCACTTAGTGTTCAACAGTTCATGTAATTTGTGTTGGGGGATAAGAGGATAGAAAATTCCTGAAAATTTTGGAGGAGGAAGTTTTGACCCATGGTTTTGGCCCTCGATCTTCGGGGATGATTTTCCACTGCTTGGGGACTCCTGAAGATGAAAATTTGCATTCGAGAAGAAGTTTTTAGGACCTGTGGATTGAGATTTTGGGCTCAGAAGGAGCCCGTGAGCTAATTTCAGTGCCCAACTAGAATGATCCTAGACAGGGAGGTCGCACGGACCCTATGAGTGGGTGGGGTCTTCATCAAGTGGTATCAGAGCCATAATTAAGCTCTATAAGAGAAGAAGACATCTTGGAATCATACCACCAATAATACGTAAGGACATACCTGTAGCAAATCCAGCCATGGAAGAAGAAATGAGGCAACTCTGTGTAAGATTAGACACCACAGAGACAGTATAAACAAGAGAACCTGATGTTGGTGACATCAATGAAGTTGAGAGTGAAGAGATGTAAGTGGAAGGAGATATAGAAGGAGACGTTGCAAATGAAATCTTGTTAAAAGTTGTTGCACAAAGGTCCCAAATTGTCCATCTAAAAGTACCTGACATAGACATAAATATGATCATTCTAAATGATACGACTCATATGAATGTTATAATAACTAACAATCTATCATAAAATATGGAAAGATGACACAAATTGGACAACCCAAACTCAAAATTTAATCCATAAACAATCATTTCCACTTAATTAAAAGAAGTTTGGTAGTAAATTTTACTAAAAGTGGAAAGATGTTAAAAAGAAAAAAATGTCATAGAAAAACCAAATTCAAAAACAAATTATATATTTGTTATTCTCTTTTCAACAAAATACTTTATTAATTTTTATATATATTAAAAGAAANTTTGGTAGTAAATTTTACTAAAAGTGGAAAGATGTTAAAAAGAAAAAAATGTCATAGAAAAACCAAATTCAAAAACAAATTATATATTTGTTATTCTCTTTTCAACAAAATACTTTATTAATTTTTATATATATTAAAAGAAAAACTGAAAAACAAAAACCACAAGTCACAAAATCATTCATTACACATTGTTATCACTCCAGGAAACTCTCCTAGGCTGTAAGTCGGAGATGCCTGGTAACTCACTCTTTTGGGAACTATTTTCTTAATAATGGATGTGTTTTTTGGATCAAGATGAATATCTGAAACTCTGAGTTATATTCTCAAGACAGTCTTAACTATAATCATGATACACAAGGCCTTCAAGAGCTATTGTCAGATAGGTTTGAATAACAGGTGGATGAGAAAACTAATAAATCAACCAGAACATATATAAAACCATATATATATGATGGGTCAACAAACTAGCCAAGGATGCTTGTGATTCTTGCTTAATAACCAAAAGTAAGATGACAGTTACCAGGGTCATTAAACAGAGACAAAAGAATTAATTCCACTCATAAGCATAGAGATAGATAAAGGAAGGTCTGACAGTAACAAAGAAAGAATCTTGTTGGTTGCTATATTAAAGAAAGTGTCTTGTTACAAAACAGTAGCATCTAGAACTCAAAATCGAACCCTTGGTTCATATTCCATCCTAAGCTTTATAGCTTTGCAAAGTAGTTCTGAGATCCTGAAAACAAGGATCAAATCTACTAAAGATAGTAACTCAAAATTCAGTTGCAAAAGATGTGGGATGATCCCCAAAAATGAGGTCAATCCCATATTTCATGGTCTTTCCCTCTCCTTGATTGTTGGTGAAGTGCAGGATAGCCTCCCAAGGCTAAATGATGACTCTCCAAGAGAGGCAAATTTGAATCTGTTGAGGTGGCAAAGTGTCCTGATTTTATGTCTTTGTCAAAGATATCAAAAACCTTTGAAACACCTCCTCTTTCCACAATCTGTCAAAAATAACTGTTGGATTTGACTTGATAATTCACCACCTGTCTATTCCAAGAGGTTTTATCTCATTCTGATTCGAAAATTCCTGATCTGGGCGAAATTTCAAGTATTCTGGTCATTACAGGCTTTCGGTGGTTAACATAGAAGACTTCTGGTGGGTTAACTACCGAAAACACTTCTTTCGGTGGTTAATGAACAATCGTCTTGTTCGCCTAAACCACCGAAAAGGAAGATTTTACAGAAATAAACTGCCTTGGGAAAAATCAAATTTCTCAGTCATGGAGAGTCCGTTTTGCATGCTTAAATAGTCGATCGACATCTACAAATCCTGAGATTTCCAATGGTGCTTTCAAATATGCATTTGGATCCCAGGAAGCTAGTCAAATGTTCCCTACAAGATTAGGCATCATTTTTTTTCAAAAATGCCAGTGCGTTTTTGGTCGCTAACACTGGCTCCAACTGGGATGTATACCTCCCTGTGAGGTCTCCAAGAACCTAGAAGACCTTGTGCCTTTAGTATTGGGCCATGGAGTCATTCATCCTTTTCGGTGGTTAATGATCACACACAGGCTTGCCTAAACCACTGAAAATAGAAACTTACCCAAAAATCAAAACTTAATGAATCTCGATTACCTGCAAGAGTACAAAGACCTCAGGGTTTGCTAGACGAAGCTCCTCTCTCTGCTTACAACGCTTCCAATTCTCAGTATGAGGTCAACAGGCACATCCACCATGACTATCTTCCATGATTAGGAGAGAAATGAGGATTTTCACCAATTGCATATTTCAGCCTTCCAGAAACATAATGAGGAAACCAAGCTGCACCACCACTAGCATTTTCATAAGGTATAGAAGTAGGATCAAGGACTATAGTAAACCAAATATCCACTGAATTGTGTGAACGATCATAAAGAAGCCATAGATAAGTCTACAATAATAATAAAAACTCAGGCTGTGAAGCCACCAATGGAGGGTGTTGCAGGTTGCAACCATGTCTCTGTAAACCTTTTCTGGATCATGTATCAATACAACAACAACTTCAGATACAAAGCATTTTTAGATGTGTCTTTTGTTCCCTGATATTTTTCCCTTTAAAAATGACCAAATATAGTCAAAAACTTATTTTTGACTTTCTTCTTCAAGAATAGTGTTTAGGCTTGATTTGATAATTCATAATCATCCTATTCCAGAACATTTCACATCATTCCAACTTGAATATCTCGAATCTGGGCAGAATTTTGAATATTCTGGTTAAAATAGCTTTCTGTGGTTAACAATATTTGGATTTAAGCACCTTATCCACCGAAATAACTTCTTTTCGGTGTTTAATGAGCACTGGAGGGCTCACCTAAACCACAGAAAAACATAAGTATTTCAAAAATAAAAATATCAAAATTCTGATTACCTGCATGTTTGTAAATAACTTCAGGGCTTCTTAGATGAAGCTCCTTTCTCTCTGAGTAAACTTGTAATATTCTCCTGATGGGTTTCATCTTGCAAATCTCCTTTCATAGAAGTGACAATTTGAGCAAGGGCCTCTAATCCAAGTGATCTAGCTGTTGGGACTGCTTGTTTCTTCCAATTGTCTTCTCATGTCTCTGCTTGACTTCTTTTGTACTATCTGCAAATCCTTATCTTGAAAAATGTGATGGTCACTGAAATCTACTCTGTCAACGTGTGTGCACCCAGCTACACAATAAAAGCAAAGATTTGCAATCTTAAGCTCTTTTGTATGGCTAACAAAAGTGACTCTGGACAACCAATGCCAGAAACACACAAAACAACCATATTGTGCACTATGTTCAAAGGAATCATTGAAGGTTGGAACTGTAATCTGAAGAAATAGCATGGAACCATTTTGCTACCAGAAATAGGGATTTCCTCCTCCATTACACATTCCAACATAGTTATGATAGATTGATGTTTTTCTTTTGATATCAAATCTATATGATGCAAAACTATTATATCAGCCCATCTCAATGCAATCAAAGATTCTCTCAATGGCCCACGTGGTATCAACCTTCTATTGCCCCAAAGGGTTACACAGTTTACCATTACAATATCCAAGTCCCTGGACAAGCTCCAATGCTTTCTTGCTGCTTGAAATGACTAAAATTGGTGTGGATGTTGTTCTCTTCATTAAGGACATAAAAGGGAAACAAAAGACCCCGAAAAAATCATTTCTAAGAACTCTGCATGCCATCATCCAGAATGACAACTCCAATTCCATTCCCAATCTTGTTAGCAGTCACCTTGGACTCCCTAAACTGGCAATTATGTTATTCCCTATCTCCTCTTCTATGAAATTCCATCACACCATATCTCTAAAAAAGAATGCATCAATATTCAACCTGTTTGGTCTGATCCAATTTTTGTAGTAGTACCAATTAGATGTCTTTGAAGCATTCTGGCTTCATCTCCATCTCCATAGCCCCTACTAAGAATGAGAGGACAAATCCCGGCCTCTAAAAAGAGAAACGCCAGGAAATCTGTCATTGGGGTCTTTCCATTTCCACCCCACGTCAAATTTGCCCACACTTATCACAGACGCTGCCAACCTTTTTTGTTGGAATAAACCTCAGAGATATAGCTTCTTGCGGGCTTGGAGAGAAAATGCATAGAGGTGAGATGCTGCTGTTAGAAAAAGAAAAAAACAACGGTAAAGTGGGGATACTTGCTAATTTGGTGCCATGAATACTGAGTCACTGATTGGTTCATTATTTTTTTCCATAAAAATAGCGATATGATTGCTACGTCTGACCTTTTTTTCTTTTTTTTTTATTGCTCCCATTGGGAATCCATATCATCCCTTGTCATATCATGATCACAATATTCAGATCTCTTCTCATATTCTGAGGCCTTATTCCACTGTAAAATATGGACGATCATTTGGATGTACATCCTGAGATATGGTATGCTGCATATCCTCGGCGATATTGCCTATCTCATTCACTTCACTGAGAAATTGAAAGTATGCATATGGTACCACACCATCTGAATCGTATGGAACTGGAAAGAATTGCCGATAACACAAGATGGATATCGTCAAACCTAAAAGACCTCCTGCAAACACATTCTGCCAGTGGTGCCAATAATCATCTACCCGTGAAACGCCAATTAGGGCAGCTGCCAAAAAGAAATCAGGTCGAGATCGATCAACTGCATTTTTTTATTGAATCCGTGATCACTGCAGTAATTAGATGCGCGAATTTGAATGGGAAAACACTTATGGTAATACAAAAGATAATTCTAAACACAACAGTCTTGTATGGCAAGAGAAGAAAGAATACAACATTCTATAGACAAATTCAAATTAATGTGATGATCCAGGTGCGCCAAGTCCCATTTTCTGCCCCAGTATTGTCAATTGTTCAACCAACTCTAACCCAATAAGGACCTCTGTTGTCCCATAAATAATATTCTTTACAGGTTGTTGTCTTTGTGCTAATTCTTGTAGGCTTCCATACTCAATATAATTTCCTTCCCCTATCATGAAAACTATTACCTCCTTGAAAGGGCCCTTTGAGTACATGCCTATCACAGAACTGGATTTAGGAGCCTGTGGATCAAAGAGAAAATATGCCTCAATATCTGGACTAGGCCTTGCTTCCATCAATTCTTCTACTATCCTTACCATTGTGATCTTCTTGCCACCAGAAAGAAGGCTCTTCATGCCTGTATTTACTACACTAAGGGACTGCCCATATAATTTCTCTGCTCAGTCAACAATGTTATTTCTGCTTCCAGCACTAGATTATATTAGTGACATATTTAAAGATTTTATCCTCTGCACTTAATGAAAAGCTAAAAGATCCACCTCATCCTCCTTTAGTACTAATTCTATGGCTTCAACTTTTGCTACTGGTGTAGTTCCAGAAACAAGCAGATATATGATAGCAAGTCGCAGCTTATCCATCTTGGTACCCTTCCTTCTCACAATAGTTAGCAGTGCATTTTTTGTCAATGCTACCCTTTGCCAACATGTCATCCTCTGTAGTGCAGTAGGAATTCAATGATTTCTCAAAGAGCTTTATTGGTAGGGTATCACTGTTGACTATGAGATGATGGAGCATTATGATACCACTCACCACTGTAGTCAGAAGTATTTACATGAGAAGATGAAACAGAATATTCGGGTGTGTAAGGAATGTAATAACCAGAAGGATCATAGTAATATTAATAAGGTAGAGGCACAGAGCTCTGAATTAGTTGAGGATTTCATGGGGTATGGCATACAAGAAAACCCTCTAACACACCCTCAAAATTTAGAAAAAAATTTTTTTACTCTTTCTATCACTTCAGATTTGAAAACCTAGCAGTTCCAGTAGCCTTTAGCATTGGGCATGGAGTCAATTAGCCTGTGAAACCAATCTCTGAAAACTCTCAAGCTCTGTGCAACTAGTCTTTAAATACCTTCAAAACCTGCCTTTATTCAACCAATGTTAACTATTATTTATGCTGCAATCTGGAAATGCTCGGGCAACGAGCTTATTTCCTACTCCTACACTAACCAGCTCTGCCATTTGTTAAGTGAATGCTGATTTCCATAGTAGCCATCCAAGCAATTTTAATACTGAAGAAATCTCGTCTTTATCACTGATCAACAAATGATGTTGAACATGCAACCGCAGTGACAAGGAGCTTTTCAGGAAACCATACTTACCTGAAAACATGGGCGAGTTGAAGAAATATGAAAATTTCAAGCCCT
>ML783810.1:209110-235990 GCA_009831015.1 Picea engelmannii | reverse complement strand
TATACTTCATAAGAGTTTCTTGTGTTTGTAAAGGGATATCTAACATTAATGCCATTTTTCGAAATCCATCGGTGTATTCTTGCACTATTTGTCCTTTTCTTAGTTTTAAAGATTTCCATTCAATTAATGATTTTCCTTTATAACCCAAAGGATAGAATTGTTTCCTAAGTAAATAAATGAAACTCTTCCATGATGGAAATACCTTACCCACTTGTTGCATTCCATTTTGCAACTTGCTTTGCCACCATATGAGAGTTGTACCTGCAAGTCTCAAAGATGCCAACTTGATTTGTGTGGCCTCATCTTTGATATGTTGCACACTGCAGTATACCTCCATCTGCCTGATCCAATTGTCAATTTTTTTTGCATTTACTTCACCATCATATATGGGAAACTCAAATTTAACATCAAGTTTTAACAATGGCATTTCATTCTTATTCTTATGAACATTTTTATTTCCATTAGATTTAGAACTTGAACTTGAAGAAGAAGGAGAAGAAGGAGGTGATGATGGAGGTGATGGAGGAATCTAAGGATGATCCTCTTCCTCTTCACTTTTTCCCTTTGAAGATTCACCCAAAACTGGTCTCTTTCGTTCCAAGTAATCCTCGTACAAAACTTTCACCATCTCCGACATAGCAAGGAAAGTTTTCCAAAACTCTTTCTCATCCTAAGAAATCCCTTCTTACGATGCCATCTTCTCGCTGTGAGAAGCTCTCTTTCTCAATCCAATTAATGGATTCTCTGCAACAAGCTCGCCTTCACCACGCTGTAGCTTTTCCCTGGTTAACATGCAAAACTCAAATCCAAACGTCAACTAGCTCTGATACCACTTGATCCGTAGGATCTTTTAATGACCATGGTTGAGTTTTTAATTTGCATGTGTTAATTAACCATATGAGAAGCTTAATGAAAGAATGAGGAAAATAGAGGAATTATGACAGCCATATACACATATGCAGATCTGAAATGAACAGGAGGATTGATAACGGAGTTCGGCACAACGTTGCCCATGTCTTCGGGCCTTTGTCTCTGTGGGGGAGGCTTCTTTATTTCTGTTCAAAAGCTCAAAAGTACATCACAGCAATGCCAATTAGCTACAAGACTGATCTGGTCATGTTCTTCAAGATCTCTAGAACCCAACAAAGAAAACAGCACGCAAAACGGATGTCCGGAGCTCCCAGAAACTGCCCACAAGCGTCTGCTCCTCAATAGCTTCCCCGCATAAAAATGGCTTTGGCTTGGCTTCCCTTCGGCATAAATATTCTATGAATATCCTCCATGGCCTCAAACAGGCCTGGTTTTTATAGATCTGAAGTTGGTTATCCATCCCCAACTTCCTCCCAAAATTTGGGCTCCAAAAATGCCCAATATCTCCCAAAAATGGAGAAAATCCATTAATACAGGCATAATATCAAATAAAAATCACTACTATATAACAAAAAACCCACTTTATGTTTATTTGGGCACATCCCCCTTCACGCTATCCTCTTGGTCCTATGGGCACACGACCATGTGGCCAGGCGCTCCACCTGTGCGCTAGCCCCCGGTCCGGCTGGCTCCTGGTCTTTGGGCATATGGATAGGACCACGGCTAACAAACTAACCCGCGCCCCTTTTTTTGGGATAGCTCCCCTTGATTTGTACTGGTGGTTACATGGAGGACCCAAATTCCAAGGTCCATGCCCTATCCAAACTCCTGTTCATAGCTCTCCTCCCGTGCCTTTATCCACTGTGGTCACGTCGGGTGTTAAGTGCCGAGGTTGAAACCATGGGCTGGGGCTAAGCCCCAGCCCTTTCCGCCTCCAATTAAAATTTAAACCAAACTTAAATATAAGTTTTGATGTATACATAGTAAAAACAAATAGTGGCCTGGATGGCTGGCCCAGTCCTGCCAATCCGTAGCATAGTGGAGGTCGGGGGTTCGACCCCGGTGGAGACCCCATAATTTTACACAAATCACGAGCCAATCATAGGGTGCCACGTGGCAGCCCATGATTGGGCCACATGGCACCTCAAAAACCAATAAAAAACTACCACCTGTCGAGCACTGATTCGTCCATGTGCCTGCCACATACTCTACCACCTGTCACCGTACCTGCCCAGTCAACCTGCTGACATCATCCATGCCACGTCAGCTTGTGCCATGTGTCACCTTATAGTGGTGACACGTGTCACCCTCTGACTGGTCCAAATTTACCTATTGTATGCCACATAACCTACCACATGTCATCACCAGAAGCTGCCACGTCAGTTGTACAGCTGTACGGCCTGTACAGTCAGCCTTCCACGTGGCACTGTATGGACTGTACAGACTGTACAGTCATCCCTTTTTTTTGCCTGTTTGGGTTTTCAAAAAGAACGTGATATCTTTCGCATACGGAGCCCGTTTGACGAAGTAAATATATGGCTGGAGTCAGGAAGACAAGACAGACGCAATGGCACTGGTTCTCCGGATTCCAAGCACTTTCATTTTGAGCCTTTTTGAGCCCTGTCAGGCTCCTGGATCCGATTCTGGATCAATGGAAATCTAAGAAAAATACTAAATAAAGATGTGAAAAATCCAGAAAAAAGAAGGCATATGAAGAATAAAATCACTAGAGATGGTGATGATATGAGAATGATGTTAGTGGGATTATATTGTTTGGGTATATAATTGATAACTAGGAGAAATGGTAATCTTTGTGTTGTTGTAAAGAATTTTGAATGATTTTTTCACTTGAGTTGAAATAATGTAACAATGAATATGTGAGAAGTGAGGGTGCATGTTCATTGGTACCAGAAACCTTAGAGTTTATTGGCCCAAGTTGTAACCTTCACCATAGGCAAGTTGATTTCCCTAGGTGTTGTGTAATCCATGTTATTCATGCCTACATTGATCCGGATTATTTTCAACACAAAATGAGAGTGGAGATATAATAAAAATATATATAGATATATCTCTAATATATAAGAATATAATAGAAATATATCAGATATGAAACCATAAGCATAGAGATACATTAATACACAATTTCTATTAATGAGCGAAATGTACAAAACTGTAGAAATATAGAGTGAAATACTCGCTAGAATGGTGGCAGCTCATCTCTGAGAAGAGATGTGACGGATAATGACGTTCACAAGAATATGATTGTTACAATCATGCTTCAAGAAATTTTTAACATAAAGAAAATCCAAAACCCTAACCCTGGAAGATGAAAAGCCAACAATTTTGTGGACCCCGTTTTGGGTAGTTTTGGTGTATCAACTTCTCTAGGGCATAACTTTGGAATATGATATTTGTTTGGGGCGCATGATAGCTCGTTGTAAAGGTATTGTCAAGGATATTCATTTTGGGGGCTCACTCAAAGCCTTTGGTTATCATTTAGGTGCTTGATCCCCCAAAAAAATCATTTAGGCTCTCAAAATGGCCCTCAAAGTTTAGGAACCAAAAAAATGCTAAACTAGTAAATTTCTAGAAGACTATTTTGAGAAAGTTGGAATAGGTGGGTGGCCATCGATGTCCACCTGGATCAATCCTCCCTCCTTAAAAACAAATGGTCTCCATTGCGTCAAGTTCCTGGGGGAGAGGGAAAAGCGTTTGTTGAAACTGCATCTTGATGAGAGACTTGTCTTTCCAGAGAAGTTGTGTTGCTTAGCTCGTTGAAGGTTGTCACGAACCTGTGGTTGGAAGGGTTGGACCGTTTTAACTAGTATGGCTATATGAGATGAATTTGTGCATAAGAAATCCTTATGCTTCACTTCAATATTTTTTATTTTCTTCTTCTAGACAATAGGTGCTTGGACTGAGGTTGCAATGGTTGTGGTGTTCTTCTTTTCACCTTTTGAGCAGAATGTGAAGAAGATAAATTTTGTAGTATGATATACTACCTTGAGAAACGCTTTAGGTGGGATAGTAGTTGGAACTAAATTTGGTATATTGTATAGATGACCCCAAAGAGTAATAAATACATTATGGGGTCGAGACTCATAAGTAACATGGTTCTTCCACATTTATTGTTGGCCAAAAATAACATCACAGACATCAAATGGGGAAACACCACATAATACTTCATCCTTGAAGGGCTAGATGCCATATGACAATCTATTGGCTGGCACAAAGATCTTGTCCCTGGAGAATCCACATGATGTTTTATGGCTGCTGGTGTGGTGTTGTCGAAAATACCAACTGTTTGATGATCTATGTTGAGATGAGGTTCTTTTGGCTTCCGCTATCAACAATGAAATGAAATGGATTCCCCTTCACCCACATCTATGAATGGAAGAGGTGCTCCCCCTCTTTAGGATCTATTAGTTATTATGGTTGAATTTTTGCAGTCGTGACAATAGCGGTGGGGTCTACATTGATGATCTCTCTTCTACTAGTATTTTTTGAATCATATTCTGAATTAGGGTTCGAATACTTGTCTTTGATCTCGGCCACCGATGACTTTTTTGAGTGACATGCATCGATTTTTTTCTAGGGAATTTTGTGGAAATCACACCATTTTCCAGTGTCCTTCTTCATCTTTTCGTTACCCTTATTTTCCTATGGCTTGGACTAGTTTTTTGAAGGCTAGTTGTTAGGGTCATCTTTACCATACTTTCATTGTTATGGATTTGTAGACCCGAACTCCCACTTGTTCTCGTGCTTAAATTTATGCTTGATTTTAACAACATATTGATAAGCAACACTCAGTGATGAGATGTCCAGAAAATCCATTTCAGTTTGGATGTATCTGTGTATAGCCCCTTGGTATTTCAGAACTAGATGTCACTTAGAGTCTTTGATACCCATATTGGTGTGCAAGGTATGGAAGGTATTGGTGAAATCTAGAATTACTTGGCCCCTCTCTTGCCGTAGTGTGGTCCATCTCATGTACTAGTTGTCATAGTTTCAAACAGGGTAATATTGTTCCTTGAACGCATCCACAAAAAAATCCCAAGTAGGCTTGACCCCATATATTGCAGACTCCTCTATGGAACATTTCTCCCAAAAATTTCCCACCAATGTTTGACATGGGGGAGAGCCTTAAGCAGTTGGAAGGTGATATTTTCCCTGTCAGAGAAATGATGAACAAAGAAATAGCCTTCTGGAAGATTTAACCATTTTTCTAGGGCATCCACATCTGTCTGTCCTTCAAATATGGGAATTTCAAAATTAAGTTGTACCCTGAAAGGAGATGTGTCTCCAAAGTGGTCGCTTGATGAAGATGCACCTATTGTTATCGACAGGTGTTGAAGGATGTGGGAAAAATTCTCCATTATTTCGTCCCTTTGTCGTGTGAGAGCTTGCTCATGTAGCAGATTAATATAATCGCCTTCTCTATCATTTTTATTTGCTTCCACCATGTAGGGTTTCTTGGGAATGTGAGAGTGATTTTCCTCAAGAGAGACAAGCTTGAGACACAACTTGATATACTCAAACCTCATCAGAGACATGCACTAAAAAAATTATCAAGAGCAGCCTGCGCCGATACCACTCATGCAGATTATTTTTGACACGAAATGAGAGTGGAGATATAATAAATAAATGTACATATATATCTCAGATATATAATAATATAACATAAATATATCAAAGATACAACCATAAACATAAAGATACGGTAATACACAATTTCTATTAATGACTAGAATGTACAAAACTGTAGAAACACAGAGTGACAAGAGATGTGACGGCTACTCACATTCACAAGGAGATGATTGTTACAATGAGGATCCAAGGCCTTTTTAACATAAATAAAATCCAAAACCCTAACTCCGAAAGATGAAAAGCCAATAGTTTTGTGGACCCCGTTTTGGGTAGTTTGGTGTATCAACTTCCTGGGGGCGTAACTTTGGCATACGATCTATGTTTGGGGTGAAAGATAGCTCATTGGAAAGATATAATCGAGGAGATTCATTTTTGGGGATAAATAAGAGAATGTGGCTATCATTGAGGTGTTCAATCTTGAAAAGAATTCATTTAGGCCCTCAAAATGGCCCTGAAAGTTTAGGAATTGAAAAAATGCTAAAAATAGTAAATTGCCAGAAGACTGTTTTGAGATAGATGGAATAGGTGGGTGGAAAATTATATCCACCTATATCATACATGCATTAGTGTGATAGAACATGGAATCATGTAGAGTGTATCCCTCTTATGCATAGAGAGGATGTGGCATCAAGTTGTGAAATAATTTAAGGATAGATACGAGGGTGAGAGGTGTACTCATATGCTAGGTTGATGTTGAATCAAAGAAGTTGAATATTAAATTAAGGGGGGAATGGGTGAATTACTTTAGAAATGTAATATGGTTGGGACTAATTTATGATTAAGGGGGAGTTTAACATGTTGATGAACCATGTAGGTGAAAATGGTTCTTAGAGAACTAGCGAGTATGATGGATGGTACCCATGTACCTTGGTAGATGGATTTATTTTTATATGTTCATCGATGATCAATTTTGTGAAGGTACAAAATTAAGGAGAAAAAAAGTTCAAGGATGAAGCCCATAGAGATGAAATATTTGTCTAAGGGAAGATGGTGAGAGTTCTCATGAATTCTTGTGACAGTAGATGAAGATCAAATGATGGAGGACAAACAAGGTAAAAGTTTGTGAATTATGTGGAATTAACTTGCAAAGTTGACCATATGGTAATGTGAAACACGCTTTGTATTTGTAGCAAGTATATGATGTCATGTTTTTATTTGATGTATTGATGTTTAAGTTTGTACTTGGCATTCCATGAGATGGAGGATGTTAATTGTATGTACCTCCATCTATATATCATGTAAACAACATATCACTATAAGATCTAGATAAGCATGCATACTGATGCAGAGGGCATCCACCTCCCACCATCAAAGTACGTTCACAAAAGAATATATTTTCATGTGTGCATAATAAGAATCACAACTTCCATAATGCCACAAGTCATTGCTACATTTTCCTTCCTTTCACCTGATCATTACATAACTCCTAGGGTTGTACCTCTACCTCCCACATATCCATTTTTTCTTCCATGTACCACCACAATAGATGTTACAGAATCACCAGTCTACTACATATTCACTTGTTTCAACTTGCCTCCTGCCATGACTGATATTCTGTTGTGACTCGCTGCAACTCACCTTGAGTCGTAGCTCAACCATTCTCATGATGCAACTTACATCATGTTTCATCACACACCCTATTGCAATAACATGTCTCTTCTGCAACAAAACTTATGTTGCAACTCGCTGCAACTCAACCATCCTCATGCTGTAACTTACATCTTGTTGCAACACATACACCCTGTGGCAGAAACACATCTATTTTGCAACATATATTTTGTTGTATCTCACCTTCTACTACAACTCAGCTCCTACCACGACTTACCTATTGTTGAAATTTTCATACTACTACAACACACATCCCGTTGTTGCAACACATATTTCACAATATATCTTTGCTATGATAATCCTTTGTTGCAACTCACCACTGACAATAATATGTCTCCTCTTACAATACACCTTCTATGCAAAACATTTCCCATTTCATATTCTTTCTATTCACATATTTTGTACTCAGAAAGAATCTTGAATGATCGTAGAACTAGAGCACTAATCCTCCCTATGGGAGACCACAATTTCCAACACGACCATCCACACACTTGTGTCACCTTCATAGCCATATCATACAACATTATTATTTACAAGATTTACCCATTCATGTAATACATTAAACCAAACATAATTATATAAAGAACACAACACATAACATCCTATAGGAATTCATTCACATGCGCACATAGAAAGGGTAAATGTATAAAACCAAACTCTTTTATTCATTCGTACATATTATAATACAACGAATCATTGGCTATATGTGAGATTACAATATTTGTTCGGTTTCTAGGCTAGATGCCATGAAAACCTAAAAAAAATCTCTCTACTATCACATGATCTCTTCTCCTCTCGGTTCTAAAAAATCCTGCATCAATATCTTTGATGTTGTGTTTTATTCTTCCAAGAAAATTTATGCTTCAGTTTTCCCAGTGCTCTTCAACCCTTTGATCTTCCATATTCTTCTTTGTCCTTTCTCGTAGTGATTCTTCATCTCCCGTGTGTCCTTTCCAACTTCATTCCAACAATGTGCTCCTCTTGAGTCATAACATATACAAATTCTTTTGTAATATATTTCCTCTACAATGTAAATGACCACGCACTTGTCCATACTATAACAACGTTACCAACTACCCCACTGCTACAAATATAGAGAATTATTTGTATTTGTAGTAATTTGTATACTCCCTGTAGAGCATCCATTCTCAACCACTGCAACCAATCACTACTATAAAAACTTTCCTTCTACAAAAAAATTATCCACACACTTTTCCATTCTATAGAAGCACTCTCAGCTGCCCCAATGTTGCAACTATGTAGCATTCAATCGATCTGTACACCTTGTGTTACTCCAACCAGTCTATCTCATTCACATCCTGTAGTAACAAATCATTATTGTAACAAATCTATCACTTCCTCATAACTACCTTCATCATGTCATCTCCAGGATGATCGATATGCTAATGCATCGGATTCCCCAGGTTCTAAGGAAGCATGCCCTCATTCTATGAGGTAACTCACCCACATCTACAAATATCCAATGCAAATCCATCTGTGTTGCACTCTCAACTCTATTTTCCTCATCTCCTATACACTTCAATATGAAAAACATCTTCCCCTTCTGCAAATTATTTCTCTCAACTCATTGTTTCCCTTCACTGGACATCAATCTACAATAACAAAAAAATATTATCATCATGGATATCTAGAATTTTTTATCTTATTCTTGTTGCAACTCAACTTTCTACAATAGCTCTACTTTTGGTATGGATACCTTATCTATCTCTCTCTCTTCATTACTACAAGAACTAGTCAGGTTCTTTTCAGTCATGCATCACCTGGACAATTGGATTTGAGTCATTTCCAATCCAGGACATCCCACTTCCATTTTTGATGCAGTGTACAACATGCCTTTGGTGAAACCAACCACTCATGCTTGAAATTGCACAACATCGATTTGCATGCTACCATGTTACACCTCCCTTGATTCAATCCACATCACTTGGACAACTCGATCTGACTCACTTCCAATCTAGGACATCCCAATACCATTTTTCATGTAGTACACAAATTACCTTCGGTGCAGCCAACCACTCATGCTCAAAAATACAAAACATGGAGTCACATGCTCCCCTGTTACACCTCCCTTGACTCAATCCACAACCATATGAAGATTACGTCAATCATGGATTCTATCAATGTATACAAATTATTTATAATTACTAGAGACATAGTTTCAAGAATCTTCTTATTCTCCACACAACACCTTCACACTTGGTCCTCAACAACCTTCACTCTTCTAACATTATTTTTCAACATGTCTTCTTCCTCATGAGATTTGAAATATTCTCCTTTCTCTATCAACAACATGTTCATAATTTTCCTCATATTTTGGACTATAAATTATCCATTTACAACTCGAAATATTTCATCATGCTTCATCTTCAAACATTTTCTTATACATCTTCATAATATGTAACCTCTGTAATATTTGCAATTTCTTGTGGTCTTTGTAGTTCATTTTCCTTCTTAGATATCATTCTGCTGCATCTTATTTTCATCCAATCACATCCACTTCCATTTGAAGCCACAAATGTCTTTCTTCCTGCAAACAAGAAAATTACATATTAAGGGAAAACAAATTTTCCATATTCTCTCCCTCCTTTTATCAATTACATCTGACACACCCACACATGTCTCTATCTTCCATTGCTGTAAATTTTTTGCATCCCTATTCTTCCTCATTTATGTTAAATATAGGTCCACACAAAACTTGTAGTCACCATCCAACATCAATGTTCTCACTACTACCAACATGCTCCTCAAAACATATGAACCTAGTCTCCAGTTCAGGAAACCTTTTGACTGCATTCCTCTCACAACCACCCTTGCTCATTTCCAGTGAGAATGCCTTCATTTCAAGATAACAATCATGGATAACCACCACCACAATTTCCATCTAATGAATCCTCTCATGACCCATGATACATCTTCCATATCAATATAATAGTCATGGATAACTTCCACCACAACTACCATTTATTTCTAGCAGCCATTTATCTCAGAGACTTCTTCATTTTCAATAGTAACCTTCTGAACTTTGTTTCATGAAACTTTTTGTTCCTTGCTTTATTTTCCATTTTAGGCTTCATATTGACATATGATACCACTCCATTCTATGCATTCTAACTCTCAATTTATATACCTCATTAACCTAGTTGTCTTCATGAAGAAATCCTTGGGAGTTATTTTGTAGCCCTCAACCAAACTACACTTCACAAGCCCTTCTTTTGGCCCTGCCTCCTATCATTCTTCCTTCAACAACACAAGATAAAACCACAATGTCATCGATCTTCTTTCCTTGCAGTTTCTTCCATCCCAAATATGAACCATTTATTTAATATCTTCTAACATTATTTCACCCCAGAGTTGAACCAAGCTCATACATATTTTTACGTTCTTTAATTCCATAACTAATCCAACTTTGATATCTTCTCACATTATTTCACCCCATAGTTGAACCAAGCTATGATATCTTGTCATGTTATTTAATTATAGAATTGAATCAAATCTAATATCTCCTCACATTATTTCAACCCAGAGTTGAACCAAGCTCTGATATCTGGTCACTTTCTTTAATTCTAGAATTGAACTAGCTCTGATACCACTTGATGCAAAGGGAATCCATCCCTCACCATCAGAGTACGTTTTCAGTGGAAGGTTTCTTCATGTGTCTATAGTAGGAATCACTATCTCCATAAAACCACAACTCATTTCTATGTTTTCCTTCCTTTCACCTGATCATGCTAAAACTCCTAGGGTTGTACCTATGCCTCCCATGTATCCATGTTTTCTTCCCTTTAGCACCATGATAGATGTTACAGAATCACCAGTCTACTACATATTCACTTGTTGCAACTCGCCTCCTACTGTGACTTTCCTTCTGTTGCGACTCACTAAAAATCACCTTCTACTGGAACCCAACCATCCTCACACTGCAAATTACATCATGTTTCATCACACAACCTATTGCAACAACATATCTCTTCTACAACACAACTTTTGTTTCAACTCAATGCAACTCAATCATCCTTGTGTTGCAACTTACATCCTATTGCAACACACACACACTCTGGAAGAAAAACATCTTTTCTGCAACACAGCTTCTGTTGCAAGACAACTTATGTTGTATCTCACCTTCTAATACAAATTTCCTCCTTCCATGACTCACCTCTTGTTCCAACTCAGATACTGCTACAACATACATCTCTTTGTTGCAACACCTCTTTCACAGTATATCTCTTCTACGATAATCCTTTTTCTACAACTCACGTCTGATATTATTTTTTCTCCTGTTATAGTATGCCTTTTATTCAAAATGATTCCCATTGCAGCTTCTTTATATTCACATCTTCTATACTCTGACATAATCCTCAATGTTCATAGAACCAGAGCGCTAATCCTCCCAATGGGAGACAACAATTTCCAACACGAACCTCCACATAGTCATGCCACTTGCATAGCCATAGCATTCAACATTATTCTCTTCAGGATTTACTCATTCACACAAGACATTAACTCACACATAATTATGTCATGAGAACAAAACATAACATCCTACATGAATTCATTCACATGCACACATAGAAAGGTTAAATGTATAAAATCGAACTCTTTTATTCATTTGTACATAGTACAATACAACAAATAATTGACCATATGTGAGCTTTAACTTTTTGTTGAGTTGTCAGGCTAGAGGCCATGGAAACCTCAACCACTTCTCTCTCCTATCGTGTGATCTCTCCTCCTATCAATTCTACAATATCCCCTATCAATATCTTTGATGTTGTGTTTTATTCTTCCCAAAAATAGTTTTCTTCAGTTACCCCAATGCTATTGAACCCTTTCATCTTCTAGCTTCTTGTTTGTCCTTTCCCGCAGTGACTCTTCATTTCCTACAATTCCTTTCGAGCTTCAGTCCAACAATGTGATCCTCCTTAGTCGTAATGTCTGAAATTGGTTCTATAATAGTTGTCCTCTATAGCGTAATAGGCTACACACTTGTCCATACTATAGCAGTGTTACCAACTTCCCCACTGCTACAAATCTGCATCATTATTCTGATATGTAGTAATGTTGTTACTCTATATAGTAAAACCATTCACAACCACCACAACCAATCATTTTTGTAACAAATTTCCTTCTACAACACAATGATCCACAAACGTGTCCATTCTATAGTAGTTCTCTCAGTTTCCCCAATGTTGCAACTTTGTATCATTCAATTGGTCTGTGCCCTTCTTATTACTCCCAACAGTCTATCTCATTCACATCCTACAAAAACCAATCACTATTGTAAAAAATATGTCAGGTCCTCATAGCTTCCTTTTTCATATCATCCCGAAGATGATCGAGATGTTACTACATTAAATACCCATGTAGTCTGTTGGATGGGTGTTCATTTATATGCACTTTGAAAGAATGGTGATGTATGCATGATTGAGTTACATAATGTAATTATTGTAAATGTGTTGAACTTACACATAAAATATCTAGCTATAAAATGACATACACAGTTTGAAAATAACATATGAGTAAAGAGAAACATGAGAGAAACAATGGAAGAATTCTCATTAACCAAAATCAATGAATGATAATTTACACATGATATACTCTGTATAACTCAAATAATGCGCACTAGAAGAGAAGAAATTGTGCCATAGTGGTGGTGTAGAGTGATTTGGACACACACCAATAGTTATGGGAGTAAACTTCCACCTATTCTAGTCTCTCAGATAGTTACGAGAGTGATCCAGGTGGATATTAATGGCCACCCACCTATTCCAATTGGCTCCTCTTGATTGTTTTTAGTTCAACACGTTCTTCTATAATTATTTATAACTGTGGGTTACACACTTTTGGGGTTTTCTGAATCCATACACATCTTCCAGGTGGATACTGGTGGCATACCATCTAATCCAAGTAGCCTATTTTGTATTTTTTCATGTCAGCACATCTTGTTGTACTTCTAGATCCATTTTGGGGCCCTAAACATTTTTTTTTGGCTCACCACATTCAAACTGTAGATGGAGTCAGCATTTGATGGTGTAATGTGTATCTCTCTAAAATACCTTTTAAATGGGCTATCAGGCACCTAAAACGAAGCTTGTATGCAAAAGTTACAACCCCAGAAATTTGAGGTACCAAATTACCCATAGGGACCCACATAAATTTTGGTGTTTCACCTCCTAGGGTCAGGTTTTTGGATGTCTAGGGTTTTCGCATTTGTGAGTAATTTAAAAAAAGTCTTTGGAGCCTCATTGTAATCATTCTTCTTAGATGGATGTGTGTAGCAGCCACATCTCTTCTTAGAGATAACTACCACCATTCGAGCAAGTGTTTCAGTTCAATTGTTTTATAGTTTCATCCTATTTCAGTCACTCAATAGAAGATATTGTTCACTAGATTCCGTGTTGTTGTTCATATATCTGTGTTTATTGTATTCAATATGTTAATCAGTTCCTTCCATTGCTAAATCTGTATCAGTGGTAGTAGAGTGTTCTGCTCTTCATTTGTTTTTCTTCATGCATGTCCCTGACAAGATCTGGGTACAATAAGTTGGGACTCAAGCCAATCAAGTTGTTGCAAGATTGATTGCACCGGGACCAACAACAAACCATGGGACATGAAACAAATATGATGGATCAAGAGATCCTTTTAAAATGTTACTCGAGGAATCTCTTGCATGACAAAGGAACAAAATGATGGACAACTTTGTGTAGATCCTTCAATGAATGCCCACAGGAGAAGCATCTTCATCAAGCAACCATGCAACCCCCTTCAAGGTACAAGTAAATTTTTATATTCCATTATTTGAAGGACTAATAGATTGAATGTTGTAGATAAATGGTTGAATATGCTCGAAGGGTATTTTTCGATTCACAATTTTTTCGATAGGGAAAATATTACTTTTGCACTCCTTAAGGCCATCCCCCATGTTAAGGACTGGTGGGATACTTACTCTGAGGAAAGGGCCATAGAGGAATCAACAATATTTGTTGTTTCCCCTACATGGGATTCCTTCCAGGATGCCATTAATGAACAATACTACCTTGTTGGAAGCTACAAGGAACAATACACTTGATGGACCACCCTGCATCAAGAAAGGGACCAAACAGTACCATATTTCAGTAATAATGTCCATACCCTGCGCACCAAATTGGGTATCAAAGACTCTGAGAGACATCTGGTTCTCAAATATGGTGGTCATTTGCATATATACATTCAAGCATAAATGGATTTTTTGGAGATCGCCTCATTGGGTGTGGCTTATAAATATGTTGTCAAGATCGAGCATAAATTTAAGTAAAAGAGGCAAGAGTTTGGATTTTCAAACTCCTCACATCTGAAGCAGGGAAAAGGCTGCCCCAAACCGCATGGAAAGGGAAAGAGAAAATATGGCACTCTCAAGAAAACCAGTCCAAGATGCAACAAAATAAGGGAAATGAAAAGTTGAAGAAGGACACGGGAAAATGGTGTGAATACCATAAAATCCCTTGGCACAAAACTGAAGAATGTTGCTCCAAGCAGTTACTTGTGGTCGAGTTGAAGGCATCTGAGTCTGATGTTGATTATGGCTCTGAATCAAATAAAAAAGGAGGGAAGTGGATTATCGATGCAGAACCCAGTGCCACTATCACTACCACCAAAGTCCAGCCAATCGAGCCAGAAGAACTAAAGGAAGGGGAATGCCTTTTTTCCTCACATATGCGGGTAAAGGGGGCTCCACTTCATTTTGTTGTCGATATCGACGGTCAGAAGAAACTGATCTCAGCAGATTTGGTCAAGTGATTGCACCTATCAACCACACCGCACCTCCAACCCTACACCATCAGCTAGCTTTGGCAAGGAAGAGATCTTCATGTCAACCAACAGTGTTGTCTTCCCTACGACATCAATCCTTTCAAAGATGAGGTATTATGTGATATTTATCCCCTTGAAGTTTGTGATATCATTTTAGGAATACCATATTTATGGAAGAGGCATGTTGTGTATGATTATAGACCCCGCAATATTATTATTACTTTGAGTAGACAATTGTATAGGATACTAGAGATAGCGTTGCCTACCACTATTTCTTTAATCTTTGCTAAGAAATGTAGTAAGATCATTTCATAGACTGGGAATTTTTTCTTCTTTCTGATCCGTGCTCGCAGTAAGAAGAAGGTCGCAGCCACATCTGTGGCATCTACACAAAGCCTCTATTTGCAGAAGAAGCAAGTGGATGGGATCATGGAAGAGTACAAAGACATCTTCTCCTCACCCACCAGGGTACTAACACACTTCCAAGTCAATCATCCAATTGATCTAACCCCCGATGCACCTCTTCCTAATGGAGATGTCTATCTTCACTCATTGATTGAAAATGATGAAATCAAGCATCAGATCCAAGAGCTTCTTCAAAAGGGGCACATCATACCCATGTCCTCCCCTTGTGGAAGATCGATTGTACTGGTGTATAAGAAGGACAAGACTTCGAGACTCTACATTGATTACAAATAATTAAAAAATTAACAGTCAGGAACTGATACCCAATTCCTAGGATTGATGACTTTCATGAAAAACTCAAGGGGGAAATGTTCTTCAGCAAGATTGACCTAAAGTATGGCTACCACCAGGTTCCCATCGAACCAACTGATATATGGAAGACAACCTTGAAATCCAAACAAGGTCTCTTCAAATGGTTGGTCATGCCCTTTGGATTAACAAATGCACTAGCCACTTTCATGAGATTGATGGATGATGTATTGAGACCCTTCACCAACTCTTTTGTAGTGGTATATTTGGATGACATCCTCATCTTCAACAGAACTTGGGAGGATCACATGTGACATATTCAACAATTTCTTAGCACTCTACGATGACACAAGCTATATTCCAACTTGGAAAAATGCTCCTTTGGCATGAACAAGGTCCAATACTTGGGCTACATTGTTGATGAGCATGGGGTAGATGTTGATCCAGCTAAGATCCAAGTCATCCATGTCTGGCCACCCCTGACCACACTCACTGAGCTTTGAAGCTTCTTGGAATTGGTCAACATCTATTGACGGTTCATGTTGGGAATCTCTCATATTGCATGGGCCCTCAGCCAAGTGACCAAGGGTGGTGGAAGGGAAAATGTTTTGTGGGGGAAGGAACAACAATGAGAATTTGATGATCTGAAGCATCGCTTGTGCTCAGCTCCAGTACTCTCCTTGCCTGATCTGAAAAAACCATTCGATATTGAGACTGATGCATTTGACTATATTGTAGGCATATTTCTCACTTAGCACTTTCATTCGGTGGCATACCGTAGTGAGACTCTTAGATACTGTCTGAAAATACCCCACATATGAAAAATACATGTATTCCATTGTCCAAGCCTGTCATCAATGGAAACATTACATTCTTGGAAATGATATGATCATCCACACTAATCAAAAGCCTCTACAGTTCATATAGACATAGGGGAAATTACAGAACGACCACAATTAGAAGTGGTCCAGCTACCTACTACAGTTTCATCTCAACATCAAGCATAATACAAGGAGATAAAATCATGTCGTTGACTGCCTCAGTCAACCTCCTGTGGATACACTCACCACTGTGCTGCATTCCTATGGACATGAGGCATTTGAGTGGCCCCAACTTTATCAGCAAGATCCAGACTTCGCCACCACCTATCATCTCTTGGGTACGGGGTCGACTGTCACCGATTTTCACATTCAAGATGGACTACTATTCCATTTAGGCCATCTCTATGTTCCTACAAGTGAGCATGAAAATATGATTTGGTAATCCCACTGCAGTCGGATGGAAGGACATTTTGGCGTGGAGAAAACTATGGTCATTCTAGAGAAACATTTTTTATAGGCAAAAAATTTGATAGGACATCAACAAGTATATAACATCTTTCAATTCTTGTGCCATTACTAAGACATACATCAAGAACAAAGGCTTATACACCCCTCTTCCTACTCCTGAGAAGCCTTAGGAATCCATCTCAATGGAATAGATGTATGACCTTCCATCCACCAAGCAAGTCAATGATTGTGTAATTTTGGTCATTGATCGGTTTTCGAAGATGGCCATCCTCACAGCCTACAAGAAGAATATCACAATGGAAGATACTACTAAGATATTCTTCGAACACATATGGGTCCATTTTTGGATACCATAGACCATCATCTCTGACCACGACAGTAGGTTCCTCAACACATTTTGGTAGAGTCTCTGATCACTGTTGGACACCAAGCTCATTAAACCCACTTCTTTCAACCCCCAAACAGATGACCAAACATAAGTCGTCAATTGGATGATTGTGCACATCCTTCTCATGTAAAAATACAAGCATCCACATACATGGGATGGGAGTCTCCCCTATGTTCAACACAGTTATAATAGGGCTCTCCATAGCTCCACTAACCATATCCCATTTCAGGTGGGGATGAGATTCCAACCCTTGGGTCCCATTGATGTTGTACTACCTATTTCCACCACATAGACAAAATCTTCCCATGTTGAGTGTGAGACTAACAAATCCACCAGATTCATTGAGTGGATTCAACACATCCACCAATAGGTCCATGAGATTTTGCAGAAAGCCAATGCTAAGTACATGCAACGCCATGATCAACACATGGTACCACACCAGTTTTATGTTGGAGACAAAGTAGCGAAAGTAGCGTCTTACAGAGCCCCATCAGAATCTCCTTCCACTTCGCTTGGGCCTTACACGATCACCAAGGTTGTAGGTAGCCATGATTTTGAGCTCAACACTCCACCCTTCCTTGGCTTGCACCCAATGTTCAATATGGACCTCCTTCGACCATACTTCTCACTATTATTGGACACCCCAGAGACTGCAGAATCAATGACACCAAAATATATCAACCCTTATTTCATTGAAAAAGAATCCACTGATTAGATAGTGGACGCACAGGTCAAGGGAACTTGCTAGCAGAGGATCCAACTTTTTCGGGTTTGCAAGGAAGGGAAGCTCCTACACCAAGGAAAGTGGCTCACCCGGGGCCAATTTCAGCAAAAGTTTCCTCACCTAATGGGGGAACTCAAGGAAATGGAGACCATTTCTTCCTAAGGGGGGAGGATTGATCCAAGTGGATATTGGTATCCACCCACCTATTCCAACTGGATCCTCTTGATTGTTTTTAGTTTAGCGCGTTCTTCTATACTTATTTTTAATTGTGGGTTCTATAGTTCTAGGGTTTTCTTAATCCCCACACATATTCTAGGTGGATACTGGTAGCCTCCCATCTAATCCAACTGGCTTATTTGGTATGTTTTCATGTCATCACATCTTGTTGTACTTCCAGGGCCGTTTTGGGGCCCTAAACATTGTTTTCTTTGGCTCGCCATAGTAAAATTGTAGATGGAATCATACTTTGATGGTGTAATGTATAGTTCTCTAAAAAACCTTTCCAATGAGCTATCACGCGCCTAAAACGAAGGTTGTATGAAAAATTTGTGACCCCAGGAAGTTGAGGTACCAACTTACCCATAAGGGACCACATAACTTTTGGCGTTTCACCTCCTAGGGTTAGGTTTTTGGATGTCTAGGATTTTGGCATTCATAAGCAATATCAAAAAGGCCTCTGGAGCCTCATTGTAATCATTTTTCTCAGAAAGATGTGCATAGCAACCACATCTCTTCTTAGAGATAGCTAGCACCATTCGAGCAAGTGTTTCAGTTCATCAGTTTTACAGTTTCAGCCTATTTCATTTATTCAATAGAAGATATTGTTCACTGGATATCTGTGTTAT
Organism: Picea engelmannii; assembly: GCA_009831015.1. NCBI lineage: Eukaryota > Viridiplantae > Streptophyta > Pinopsida > Pinales > Pinaceae > Picea > Picea engelmannii. The sequence continues at coordinate 217,099 of ML783810.1, read as the reverse complement.
TATTCATATCTCTATGTATATTGTATTCAATATTTTAATCAGTTTGTTCTGCTCCTAAATCTCGATCAGAGAGTTAACTTCCATCTACTCTAAGTTAACTAGTCTCTCAGTCTTCAGTTAACTGATTGAAATAGAGTGAAGTAAGGAGGAGATCAAGGAATCATGAGTAATGCACTAGTATGGTGACGATATCAAGGACGCTGTGCATTAGCTGGTGATGATCCCAATGTTTCAAGGTGATTATCCCAATGTGGCATCTAGACTCCACTCAACTGATCAAACTGAAGTGTGAACTGAAGAGAATATTCTCATAGAGGAATATTCTCCCTAGACTATAGGAGACTTAATAATGACTAGTAAACATAGGTAAAACCTTAGGAAAAAGAATTCCTAGGTGTGTGTGAAGTATCTCCAACACCCCCCTTGAACATCACTATGGTGAAAATAATGAATGGGTCTTGACACAAGGCCATGTTAGGTACCCATATACAAAAGATGCACTAAAATAAAAGAGGAAAGAGGGAAAAAATCATGGTAAAACTCCCCCTAAAAGTAAAATGTATGTAAAAGAAGAAGAATAGACAGTTTCTAGGAAACTGTGTCCTTCACTCCAAGACGAATGCGTAGAGAATGGAACTTCTTCTCAGTAGAGGTCTTGGTGAAGAAGTCTGCAGTATGTTCTACTGAAGGATGGAATTGTAGGTCAATGATCCCCTTGTGTAATAATCCCTAGATGTAGTGCATGTGGATCCTGATGTGCTTCATCCACTGCCATTGAACTAGATCTCTGTAGAACTTCAATGTGCTCTGGTTGTCACACCAGATGATGATCGGTCAATGAAACTCAATGCCCAACTTAGTGAGAAAGTGTTGTTTCCACATAGCCTAAATGGTTATGTTAACTACCCCTCTGTACTCTGCGTCGACTGAAGATAGAGAAAAAACAACCTGCTTCTTGCTCGACCAATAGATAGGCCCAGAACCAATATTGAGTGAGTAAGAATATCTGGAATTGCGATCAATGTTATCACCATCCTAGTCAGAAACAATGAACCAGATGAGGTCCAATGTAGATTCTATTGCATAGTGAATCCCAAAGGTGATGGTTCCCTATACATATCGAAGGATACACTTTGCAGCCTTCCAATGTAGCTCATGTGGCTTCTGTATGAACCTGGATACTTCACCAACTACATAGGAGAGGCCTGGTCTAGAGTGTGTGAGATACAAGAAGCTCCCCACTAGCTGTTTATATAGTGTGTTGTCCACTAGTGCAGTGTCCCCATCATCCTCAAGTATGAATCTTGCTAGGAAATGACTCATGACAGAGTTCCAGTCTGTCATGTGAAATATCTCAAGGAGATCTCGTGCATACTTGGCCTAAGAAATTTTGATGTCTGATGCATCCTGATTGATCTCAAGTCCAAGGAAGAGATACAGTAGACCCATTTCCATCAATAAGAACATGTGATGTAGAATCATATTGAATACAACAATCGTTGAAGTTGAGCAACTAGTGATCAACTGAGTAAATCATAAACATGCATAACTAGGAGTATAAATGAATCAGTCGTCCTAAGTATGTACACATTCGTGTTTGACTTACAATGTAAAAAGTTATGTGACAAAAGTTAGGAGATCATCTTGGCATACCATTCCCTCGGGGCCTTCTTGAGGCCATAAAGAGACTTCTTCATTCGAAAAACCAAAGATGAATCGTGCACAAATCCATGAGGATGCTACATATACATCTCCTCAAAGAGATCATCAGGAAGACATGCATTCTTCATGTCCATCTACTAGACTTCCCATCCTTTGGATGTTGCAATGGAAATTTCCAAATGTATGGAATCCATCTTCGTTATTGGAGCGAAGGTCTCATCATAGTCAATTTCGTGCATGTGATGAAAGCCTTTGGAAACTAGCCTGGATTTGTATCTTCTAGCATTTCCATCCACTACACTCTTACTCTTGTAGACCCATCTGCACTGATAATTTTCCTTCCTTAAGGAAGGGGAACAAGATCCCAAGTCTAGTTCTCGAGGACAATTTTTTACTCCTCCTGTATGGTAGATTCCCAAAAGGGATTTCCAACAGCCTCACAATAAGAATGTGGGCCTGAAGACTGAACCAAGAAAATATGCTTGGGTGGCATTGGTTCAGTGGCAGTGAGTGAAAGAGGAGGCTGCTCGAAATCAGATCGAGTCCTAGTATTAGATGGATCCCCCACAAGATATCCTGCATCTTGAAGAGTAGTCTTGGCCCACTTGGGCCTCTGCTCTGGCTCTGCATATGCATTTTCATCTATTGACTTTGGATATGACTGTATTGACTCAGTATCTAAATCATTTGAATCCTCTGAATCAGAACTCTCATCTAAATAAGATTCATCATGTGCATGCTCATCATCTCTGACATGTGGAAGAACAAAATTGTCTGGATGTGGCTCCTGAGGTACGTGCAAGACACTTTCCTTGAATTGGAAACTACACTCAATGATGAGTCGTTCTGAGGAAAGATCAATGAGTCTATATCCCTTCACACTGTTGGGGTATCCAAAAAATATACACTATGTGCTCTATGGATCAAGTGCCTTCCTCTTCTCAGAGGGAATCATGGCCCATGCACAAGAACCGAATATGCAGAAGTGGGTCACTTTCAATTTGAGGCCACTCCAAGCCTTCTAGGGGGTCTTATCCTTGAAAGATCTATGGGGAGATCGTTTTTGGATGTAGGTTGCACAATTAAGTGCTTCATCCCATAATCTCCATTGAAGTGACTTTGCATGTAGCATGCAAGATGCCATCTATTTCAGAGATTTATTTTTCCACTCAACAACTTCGTTTTGTTGTGGATTATAAGGAACCGTGTGTTGCAACTGAATCCCGACCTCATGACAAAGATTGTGTTTCTCATGGTTGACATACTCTGCCTCGTTATTTATTTGCAGGACTTTTATCTTCTTTCCTCATTGTGTCTCAACAAGGGCTTTGAAATATTTGAGGTGTTGAAATAACTATGATTTTTTCCTAGGAAAGAAAATACATGTGAAGCGTGAGAAATCATCAACAAAAATAAGCATGTACCTTGATTTATTGATTGATGGATGTGAAAAAGGGCCCATGAGGTCACTATGGATCATATCCAAATGATAGGAAGCCTTCTTATTCTTTCCTTTGTCTAATTTCTCGAGGGTGTTTTCCAAGAACACATCCCTCACATATTCCTTTGGAGACGTGGATGTGTAACACACCCAACCCCTAGAGACCTTTTTCAGGGGATGGGGCATCCATTTTCTTCTTTCCCTGGTGGATTTTCAGTCCCTTACATAAGAAAAACCCTCTTAATTAGCTCCCCCAAAACTTACATCTCTCACTATGCGCTTGAACCAGTTAGCGGGGTCTTCCTCATGACCTCGAGCTGAAAACTAGGAACTAAGAGCCCGTGTTAGCAAAGGTTTCAACACTTCAGAAGTTCCCAAACTTTGGGAGTTCCAAAAGTGTTGTCAAATTCTTAGATCGTTGAACAACGAAGGAATCAATGATCCCCATCCTCCACCAAGATCCTACGTTAAAAAGGGGCTTCAAAGTTTGGCATGAAACACTCCTTTATCCCAATCCTCGAAGTCACAAAATATCTTCACATGGCCTTAGCCCTTCGATGTTCGACATTCGACGTTTAACATTGAACGTCCTATGTTTTGGCATTTCGACAATTGAAGGTCATCGTTGGTCAATCAAAATTCAACGATCGATGATCGTCGTTGGACTTTTCTTTATCAACCTACACTCAAATCTCTTGAAATCTCGCCACATGGCTTTGGCCCTTTGGTGATCGGCAATTTATGTTGAACATTCCCATATTGTACCATGCCCAAAATCTTCTAAACGTCAAAGTTATCCAAACTCTCAGAGTCCCGATTATGTCACCAGCCACGTTGGTTAGGTAGGCACGAACTAAGAGTTAACATGCATTGAGGTTCAAAGGGTGACACATGTCCTCGATAGGGGGTGGCATGTGTCATGCTCTAATATGCACAATGGGTATGCAAATCATCCAAAAATGGGTGACACATGGCATGCATAATGTGTGCCATGTCACATTGAATGATGTCAACAAGCCATGTCATCATAGACTAATAATTGCTCAGTCCTTTAATCTAACGGTTCGTAAGATTCCTCTCCTTAGGAATACTGCAAAAAACATATGGTGTGTCTTTTTCCTATCAATCCATCGTCTCTGATACCATGTAAGTGTGTTGAACCTGCACAGAAAATATCTAGCTAGCAAATGACATACATAGTTTGTAGATAAAATATGAGAAAAGAGAAACATCAGAGAAAGAATGGAATAATTCTCATTAACCAAAAAGAATGAATGATAATTTACACATCATATACTCAGTATAACTCAACTAATGCGCACGGGAGAAGAATCTAATGTGCCATAGTGGTGGTCTAGAGTGATTTGGACACGCACTAGCAATTGCGGGAGTAAATTGCCACCTAGTCTAGTCTCTCAAACAGTTGTGGGAGTTAACTACGACCTAGTCTGAGTTAACTAGTCTTTCAGTCTTCAGTTAACTGACTGAAACAAAGTGAAGTGAGGAGGAGATCAAAGAATCATGAGTAATGCGCAAGTATGGTGATGATTCCAAGGACAATGCACATTAGTTGGTGATGATCCCAAGGACAATGCGCATTAGCTGGTGATGATCCCAATGATGCATGGTGATAATACCAATGTGGCATCTAGACTCCACTCAATTGATCAAACTGAAATGTGAACTGAAGAGAATATTCTCCTAGAGGAATATTCTTCCTAGACTCCAGGAGACTAAATAATGATTAGTAAACATAGGGAAAACCTTAGGAAAAATAATTCTTAAGTGTGTGTGAAGTATCTCCAACAATTATCAAGATGGACTAGATATAAAATTTGTTGATCAAGAGGTTATTCAATTCATAGTGGATCATTTATAGCACAAGACTTGATGATGATGAAGAATTGACCTGACAAAGATTAAGACAAGTAGTCATTAAGGGGGAGTGTTGGAATAAACAACTCCTACTTGATTTATGTGTGATCATATTTGTATTTGAGGTTGTTATGATTATAGGTCATTATTGAGTAGATTTCATCTCTATGAAAAGAGTCTTTTTCTACTCTTTAGGAGATTGTTGGATCTAGTTGAATATGAGAGATTATCTCCAACTAGTTGCCTCCTAAATTAATATATGGTTGAGACTAACTTAATATATTAATATATACTATATTTCATTATTTAATAAAAAGGATTCAACACAATTTGTTTTTCATTCAAATAAATTTTAATATAATTAAAAAAATAACTGATATAGTATGGTTAATGTTCACATAAATTATCTTTTAAAAAATTGAATTTTGATATAACAAAAAGAATAACTAATATAGCATGATATTGATGTTTAAAAAATAATTTTTTTTTTATAAGATCCCAAATTTTTTACATCTGCTTATATTAGTAAGTAAAAAATACAATTAAGAACATAATATATATTAAAAAAATCGTACTTCCTAATACTAAATATATATTATATTATATGTTTAAGTGAAAAAGTAAGCTAATGCAAAATTTACAAAACAAACTTATTCACAACAAATACTGACTTTGTTGAAGACATTATGTAGGCTGAAATCCTATTTTGGTCTTGGAGATACATTCTAGAATAAAACGATCTCCCGATCTTTTGGAGACTAAGACCAAAAGCTATTTTAATTAGTTAAACTATGTTATTGATTACCAACAAATTATTTTAATGACATAGTTTTCTTAAATTAGCAAACATTACTATTTTAAATTTTACTATTTTAAAAATATAAAAATAAATTTTATTTTACTATTTTAAAAATAAAATATTTAAAAATATAAAAATAAAATTTATTTTACTACTTTTAAAATATAAAAATAAAATTTATAAAATATTAAAAAATATAACTAAAGATGAATTGATATTAATCAATTTAAATAAATACATATAAATATAAAAAAATAAAACCTTTAAATATTTAAATAGCATACTTTTATCATTAAAATTTTCTTCTTTCAATGTGGGAGACTGTACACATGTTACGTGAAGGAAATCTTCACATCTATGTTATAGTAGAGGATCACAATGATTAAAAAAAAACATTATATTTGTTTTTTTAATGATTAAATGTTATAGTAGAGGATCAGTCCCTTACATAAGAAAAACCCTCTTAATTAGCTCCCCCAAAACTTGCATCTCTCACTATGCACTTGAACCATTTAGTGAGGTCTTCCTCGTGACCTCGAGCTGAAAACCAGGAACTAAGAGCCCGCGTTAGCAAAGGTTTCAACACTTCAGAAGTTCCCAAACTTTGGGAGTTCCAAAAGTGTTGTCAAATTCTCAGATCGTTGAACAACGAAGGAATCAACGATCCCCATCCTCCACCAAGATCCTACGTTAAAAAGGGGCTTCAATGTTCGGCATGAAACACTCCTTTATCCCAATCCTCGAAGTTGCAAAATATCTTCACATGGCCTTAGCCCTTCGATGTTCGACATTCGACGTTTCGCATTGAATGTCCTATGTTTTGGCATTTCGACAATCGAAGTTCATCGTTGGTCAATCAAAATTCAAGGATCGATGACCGTCATTGGACTTTCCTTTATCAACCTACAGTCAAATCTCCTGAAATCTCGCCACATGGCTTTGGCCCTTTGGTGATTGGCAGTTTATGTTGAACGTTCCCATATTGTACCATGCCCAAAATCTTCTGAACGTCAAAGTTATCCAAACTCTTGGAGTCTCAATTATGTCACTAGCCACGTTGGTTAGGCAGGCACGAACTAGGAGTTAACATGCAGTGAGGGTCAAAGGGCGACACATGTCCTCGATAGGGGGTGACATGTGTCATGCTCTAATATGCACAATGGGTATGCAAATCATCCAAAAATGGGTGACACATGGCATGCATAATGTCTGCCATGTCACATTGAATGATGGAAACAAGCCACGTCATCATAGACTAATAATTGCTCAGTCCTTTAATCTAACGGTTCGTAAGATTCCTCTCCTTGGGAATCCTGCAAAAAACATATGGTGTGTCTTTTTCCTATCAATCCATCATCTCTGATACCATGTAAGTGTGTTGAACCTGCACAGAAAATATCTAGCTAGCAAATGACATACATAGTTTATAGAGAAAATATGAGAAAAGAGAAACATCAGAGAAAGAATGGAATAATTCTCATTAACCAAAAAGAATGAATGATAATTTACACATCATATACTTAGTATAACTCAACTAATGCGCACGGGAGAAGAATCCAATGTGTCATAGTGGTGGTCTAGAGTGATTTGGACATGCACTAGCAATTACGGGAGTAAATTGCCACCTAGTCTTGTCTCTCAGATAGTTGCGGGAGTTAACTACGACCTAGTCTGAGTTAACTAGTCTTTCAGTCTTCAGTTAACTGACTGAAACAAAGTGAAGTGGGGAGGAGATCAAAGAATCATGAGTAATGCGCAAGTATGGTGATGATCCCAAGGACAATGCACATTAGTTGGTGATGATCCCAAGGACAATACGCATTAGCTGGTGATGATCCCAATGATGCATGGTGATAATACCAATGTGGCATCTAGACTCCACTCAACTGATCAAACTGAAATGTGAACTAAAGAGAATATTCTCCTAGAGGAATATTCTTCCTAGACTCTAGGAGACTAAATAATGATTAGTAAACATAGGTAAAACCTTAGGAAAAATAATTCTTAGGTGTGTGTGAAGTATCTCCAACAATTATCAAGATGGACTAGATATAAAATTTGTTGATCAGGAGGTTATTCAATTCATAGTGGATCATTTATAGCACAAGACTTGATGATGATGAAGAATTGACCTGACAAAGATTAAGACAAGTAGTCATTAAGGGGGAGTGTTGGAATAAACAACTCCTACTTGATTTATGTGTGATCATAT
>ML783810.1:193951-209060 GCA_009831015.1 Picea engelmannii | reverse complement strand
GGGAGTGTTGGAATAAACAACTCCTACTTGATTTATGTGTGATCATATTTGTATTTGAGGTTGTTATGATTATAGGTCATTATTGAGTAGATTTCATCTCTATGAAAACAATCTCTTTCTACTCTTTAGGAGATTGTTGGATCAGTTGAATATGAGAGATTATCTCCAACTAGTTGCCTCCTAAATTAATATGTGGTTAAGACTAACTTAATATATTAATATATACTATATTTCATTATTTAATAAAAAGGATTCAACACAATTTGTTTTTCATTCAAATAAGTTTTAATATAATTAAAAAAATAACTAATATAGTATGATATTAATGTTCACATAAATTATCTTTTAAAAAATTGAATTTTGATATAACAAAAAGAATAACTAATATAGCATGATATTGATGTTTAAAAATTACAATTTTTTTTATAAGATCCTAAAATTTTTACATCTACTTATATTAGTAAGTAAAAAATACAATTAGGAACATAATATATATTAAAAAATAATACTTCATAATACTAAATATATATTATATTATATGTTTAAGTGAAAAAGTAAGCTAATGCAAAATTTACAAAACAAACTTATTCACAACAAATACTGACTTTGTTGAAGACATTTTGTAGGCTGAAATCCTATTTTGGTCTTGGAGATACATTCTAGAATAAAACGATCTCCCGATCTTTTGGAGACTAAGACCAAAAACTATTTTAATTAGTTAAACTATGTTATTGATTACCAACAAATTATTTTAATGACATAGTTTTCTTAAATTAGTAAACATTATTATTTTAAATTTTACTATTTTAAAAATATAAAAATAAATTTTATTTTACTATTTTAAAAATAAAATATTTAAAAATATAAAAATAAAATTTATTTTACTACTTTTAAAATATAAAAATAAAATTTATAAAATATTTAAAAATATAACTAAAGATAAATTGATATTAATCAATTTAAATAAATACATATAAATATAAAAAAATAAAACCTTTAAATATTTAAATAACATACTTTTATCATTAAAATTTTATCAATTTAAATAAATACATATAAATATAAAAAAATAAAACCTTTAAATATTTAAATAGCATACTTTTATCATTAAAATTTTCTTCTTTCAATGTGGGAGACTGCACACATGTTAAGTGAAGGAAATCTCCACATCTATGTTATAGTAGAGGATCACAATGATTAAAAAAAACATTATATTTTTCCAAAAAAGTGATGATGTACATTTTCCTTCCCCATTTATCCACTATGTAGAGAATCTTACTTTTCTTCTTGCAAACATAGTGAACATCTTCATCATCCATACAAAAGTAATGAACATCTTAATCACCCATACAAAATATAGCACATTTTCAATGAAACTTTTATAGTATATTTTATGGCTTATAAAATATAGTGTGGGTTGGTTTTATAGAAAAAATAATAATACAAATACATTGAAATACATTTTATATATTCATGTTTTGAATTGATTTATTAATATAAACTAAAATCTATTCCATCCCAATAGTAAAATGTCCCTGACTTGTCCAAAGCAATCATCTTCCTTACCTAAAGTCTACTCTTGAAAATGATAAGAATTGCTTTCATGTCTGCTCTTGAAAATGATAAGAAATGCTTTCATTATCATTTGAATCATTTAAGTTGTGAGATCTACCTAACTTCTCCAAATGCTGGCATTCTACCCTAGGTCTGGAGCACCTCCCTGCTCTCGGGGCCAGGGTAACAAGTATTTTGATTATCAGTTGAATCATTTTAAAACGGTAGTGGAGAATAAATTACAGCAGACACAATTGACTCTTCCGTTTATTAAGGAGAAAACGAATATACCGTGTGGAGCACATAAGAACAACGTCAATAAAGCATCAATCAATAAATAAATGTATTGACAGTAAACAAATTATATGAATACAGAAGCTTAATTCACTTTCCAGGAAATTGGCAGCCTTATCTGATTCAGCGTATCTCGGTTACTTGCCGTAATGGGAAGCCATCCGAGAAACAAAATTCAGAATACAGTGGGCGGCCATTAATAAAGTCATATGAAGCATAAAACAAACGCCCTGCCATTTCATTACAACAAAGAATGGGTCATGCTTACCGGGCTGTGTCGGTGAATTCCTTACATGTGTTCTTCCTTAACAGGTAAATTCGATGCTTCGGTTTCTTCCAATTTCGGGATTGGCAGAGAAAGATACGACTCAGAAAGGCTCATGGGAAATGTGCAGGCTTCACAGCGCCTGCAGATCGAGAGATGAAAATTTTCAATATCCAGTTTTGCTACTGCAGTGGTGTCTCGCGGTTAATTAGGTTTCCTGTTCGTTAATTTCTTGCAAACTGGATAATTCCAAAGGGATTGCATTGATTCATCATTAAAACAGTGGCTGCTGGACGATGATGAGTCATGCATTCTCTTCGGAATCCTCCAGTATGAAGAATCTCATGGAACGAGCTGAGTGCATGATCAATGGGCCACTCTACCCAGATGTAATTTGGTGCGTACCTTCATTCTCTACTCTATTTACCATATTTAACCATTAATGGTAGACAAACTGAACTAGCTGCGTATAGATATTCTACTCTGTTGTATTAGGCTTCACAAGCAAGGTCTGAGACGAGAGGATTGAGGTTTAAACCGATTACTTTTTAGTTCTTAACTTCTTGAATCTCATTTTGTGGTTCGAAAATATTGGCCTGCATCTTATAGTGCTCAGATATTTGTGCAAATCTTCAAACTACGTTGGAAAGAGCTAATTTTTAATCTTTATTCAGTCTCCTTATATAAGTTTAGCCCTTTTTTCTTATAGTGTTCAGATATTTGTGCAAATCTTCAAACTACGTTAAAAAAGCTACTTTTTTCTCTGTATTCAGCAGCCTTATAAAAGTTTAGTCCTTTTTTCTTATAGGGAATTGTCCTGCTTGGAAAGCTGGTGACGGAAAAAAGGCACTTGGATGGGGAGTGATGGGAACTATGTTCTTCAGTGTTTGGTGATTAGGTTAAATCATCTTGGCATTACTCTTCTATCTGATTAGGTTAAATAATCTTGGCATTACTCTTCTAGCTGATGTAATAGATCTTTTGAATATCAATTTAGTCCTTTTTTCTTATAGGGAATTGTTCTTCCTGGAGAGGAGAGTTGGTGATGGGAGAAAGACACTTGGATGGGGTGTGATGGAAAAAAGGCACTTGGATGGGGTGTGATGGGAACTATGTTCTTCAGTATTGGTGATTAGGTTAAATGATCTTGGCATTATTTTTCTATCTGATGCAATAGTTCTTTTGAATATCAATTTAGTCCTTTTTTCTTATAGGGAATTGTCCTTCGTGGAGATGATCTTGACATTACTTTTCTATCTGATGCAATAGTTCTTTTGAATATCAATTTAGTCCTTTTTTCTTATAGGGAATTGTCCTTCTTGGAGAGGAGAGTTGGTGATGGAAGAAAGACACTTGGATGGGGTGTGATGGGAACTATGTTTTTCAGTATTTGGTGATTAGGTTAAATGATCTTGACATTACTCTTCTAGCTGATGTAATAGTTCTTTTGAATATCAATTTAATCCTTTTTCCTTATAGGGAATTGTCCAGCTGGTGATGGAAAAAAAGGCACTTGGATGGGGTGTGATGGGAACTATGTTCTTCAATATTTGGTGTTTAGGTTCAATGATCTTGGCATTACTCTTGTAGGTGTTGTAATAGATCTTTTGAATATCAATTTGTGTCAAGTGGGATGGAAGAAGAAGGTAAATGTTTGTAGTATTAGAGCTAATTTTGTGTGAGTTAGTGGATGGATTTCAGGTATATGATTGAGATGGTAAAATGGAAAATGACTCTTGGTATAGTTCAAAAAAATCAAACTCATGGTATGTTTCTACAAGCTTAGGTTACATGACAATGTTTGAGAATGGAAATGACTAAGTACATTGTTGTTTCTACAAGCTTAGGTTACATGGCCATGTTTGAGAATGGAAATAAGGAAGTAGATCAGTGATGTAGTAAAATGTGGAATGTAAAGGGAAATGAAAGGTCCTCTTATTAGCATGAATTTATAAAAGATGTATGGGGTTGTATCTTAACTCTGAAAAATGGTAAGAGTATGTGGAATTAGGGTTTTATATTAGAAACTTATTAAGAAATGGTTTGATGAGCAAGTTCTCAAAAAATATAGAGTCATATCCTTAATAGTATTCTAGGTTATTTAGTTGGTAGGGAATGCAAGCATTTTTTAATTGGTTCATATAGTTCACTAGGAATGCAAACATTTTTTTAAATAAGGAGATTTGTCATTTTCAACTAGTTTTTATTAGAAGGAATTAAACTTACTCCAAAGCTTAGGTGTACTAGAGGTATACAAGTCCCAACCATGGGACTTTATTATGGTGGATGTTAAGGTAATCTTGTGTAATGTGGTGTTGGAGGAGTGATCCTCTTCTCTAATTCTCATAAAATTTCCCTTAGAGTTAGTTTAGAGGAGGGTGCAAATAATCTTGTAGAATGGAAGGATTTGAAAATTCTTTTGAGATTTTCTTTGGATCTAGGTATTACATTCATCTAGGTGATAGAGGACTCAAACTAGGTCATTTGGTGGGTTAATAGATCAATGGGCATGCAAAGGCTCATTCTGAGGTATTGTTTGATCATGTAAAACCTCTACAAGTTGATTGCATAGTCATCTCTTTTGTGTATATTTATAGAGAGCACAAAATGGAAGAAAATGTATCTTATGTGTATATTTAGTCGAAAAGAACTATGAAATTATTAGAGGGTATGTGGAAGATTAATGAAGAATAATGCAGTGTTCTCTTTGAGCTTCTTTGGGATCTCTATATGATTATTGATCTTCATGTCCTCTTTTTATTGTTGTTGTTTCCAACAGTTTTTAATCATTCTATCAATATGTGTGTTTCCACTATGTTATTAATAAATGGTGGATTCAAAATCCCATTTTTGTTGTAAGTTTTATAAAACATTGTAATTAAGGGAAATTATGCATAAGGACTTTTCAATTTTATGTTTTATGTTTTTATTAGGGGTATGATATTTCACTCTAGTTTTTTTTCTAGAGATGAACATCAAATCACTTATGCACAATATGAAAGTAACGTTTTCCTTGATTTGTGATGGGTGTTCTATATGCACCAAAAAGACACTTAAAAGCCCTTAATTAAATTGTGAACCTGGGGTAAATAAACTTAGAGTTGTAGAAAAATATATGCCAAAGGTAGAAGGCTGGTAGGAGTATAGTCTAACTAAGGAAAAAAACTATCTAAGGCTAATCTACTCAAGAAAAACTATCTAATGAGAAAACCCTACTAAGCAAAATGAAACTAGGTAACTTAAGTACTTTTGGGTCAAGGGTCGATGGATAGTTCCTAAGAAAGAAAATGAAAACTCTGTGTAAAGAAAACTAGTTTAACAATAAGAAAAAGCAAACTACTAAGCATAATAAGCAAATGACAAAAGAAAACTTCTTTAACTTGCCAACCTACATTCAATGAGCAACTACCCTATGAAAGCAGATAAATAAGCAAGTAAGCAAAAGCACCTATCTAACCTATTAAAGAAATAGACAAGTAAGCAAAGACACCTAAGTAACATACTAAAGAAAAAGATAAGTAAGCAAAGACAACTAACTAACCTATGAAAGAAAAACTTGTCATTGAACAACCATCTAGCCTAAGAGGCAAGTGGACTAAATGCCTAATGCAAAACTATTTCTCTTGCATGAAAGGAAATTTAAATGCGCAATGCAATGCATGAAAACAAATCGAGTCTATTGAGAGAAAGAAAGACTAACAACTAATTCTTGAGAAAACTACTAACTAATCTATCAAATCAAAGTCTATCTATCATACAACAACAAATAAGACTATTTCCTAAGCTATGAAAGAAAGAAACTATATCTATGAAAGCGGGAAAACTATTCTTTTAACTTATGACAATTCAAATATAATTTTGGTGGTTGTGTGAATGCCTTCGGTGGTGATGGATGATATCTCGATGACACTTGACAACAAAGGACAATTCCAATGGTATAAGCTCACCACTAATCTCGACGGCAAAATGAAAGGTGTGGAGTAAACAATCCAATGAAAACTTAGACATGATAAAAGTAATATTAAATACCCTACATATTCATGTATAAACCATCAACAACATAACAAGATCATCATTATTTAACTAAGAAATTTAATTGCATTTTAATCTATGAAAGGAAATTGCGTAAAAGAAAACTATGCTATGTCTACTCTAACCATTCAAACTGCAATAAAGAAATAATTTAAAAGTGATATTAAAAAGTAAATTAACAATCTATATTAACCAACAACTAATTAAATGAAATCTATATAAAACTGAAGTAAGCAAGCTATAACTAAAAGCTGGAATTAAATCTATCCATCCATCAATCCTTGTCAAAGGAAAACCCAAATTAAAACTATGTATTGTTCTAATTAAAAATATGTTCTAAACTTGACTGTAAAATTATAAAAGAAAACATCATTTAACATCTACTTTGCACGCAGAGTTATTAGAGAGAGAGAGAGAGAGAGACTTTCTAATTGCACACAGGGTTAGTATAGAGACTTGCAAGCCTGTTCCTAATCTATAAAATCAATGCATGCTAATATGTATCAACATCTAACCTGCAAAAAAAGAAGCAAAACAATTAAGCTACAACAAATTAATGAACTAAATAAAAATATACATGAACAGGAAATAAGAACGAGTAATTAAATTAGGAATTGCATAAACAAACATAAGAACAATCACAAAACAAAACCCATATTCCCGATTCACCCAACACTGGCCGCTATTGCCATAACCACAACTCACCTTCCATTTCTGTGCAATATGGAGTGTCGGAACGAGTGCAGGACCAAGTGCGAGATCAAGTGCTCGAACTAGAAACATAGTGTGTTTTTGCCCTGTAACACCAAAAAACTTGAATTAGCTCTTGGAAACCATAAAACATGATGAATTATACTTGATTCAATCATTAAACATGAATTACATGCACCTTGTGGTGATCATACCATTTTATCATGAAATTCTTCAAAAAGCTCCTTTAAAAGATGAAAAACACATATGTACATGTAGCAAAAATGTATAATAACCATCATGAATGTGATCATATCTCGGGCCCAACATTACCCCCACACTTACGATTTTCCAGGTCCCACTGCAAACAAAAAAAAGTTACCCCTCGGAACTAGGCTTGTTGAGGAACATCATCTTTGGAATCCTCTCCTTCTTGTTGTGTAGGCTTAGCCTTATGCCTCTTGTGTTGCTTTAATTGTGCTCTGAGGCTGCGATTAGATTTAGTCATTTCATCAACCAACTGCTGAAGGGAGTTGACGTTTTCCTGAAGGACTGCATTGTCATGATGAAGGTGTACATCTATTGTCTTCCTCTCTTCCAACTGTTGGAGAAGTTGATGATTTTCTTTTTGTAGCTTCTCTGTGGTTGGGACAGAATCGGTGATCTCCGAGGAGGGCTTAGATCCTTTGAGGGATGTGGACAATCTATCAGTTTTAGGATCTAGATTGGGCATGGGTGAAGTAGGAGTGATGGGAGATCAGTAAGGTGAGGCAAGTTCTGATTCTGTTTTCCTTAGTGGCTCTAATCCATCTGCAAAGACTTCCCTAAGTTGCTTATGAGGGCTCTCAAGGTCGGAGGATACTTGGATCGGATTCGAAGAAGGTGGAGGTTTTGCATAAGGTTTGATTCTTGTGTTCCAGGTACTCTTCCGAAAGGGTCCTTTACCAAACCGATTGGCTCCCCTCTTGTTTGTAGGAATTATGGAAAAGTCTTGATACCTTACTTCTTGGATATTTTTAGGTGTAGATTCAAGAGAGAGTGAAGGCATTGGGGGGTCAACAATAGGATTCTTTTGGTCTTTTCTCTTGGTCTTTTTACCCGAAGAAGTAGGGATATCAACAAGATTTTGGTATTGTTTCGGGAAAGAGAGGGTTTGTGTAAGGGAGTTTGGAGTTCTTGGAGAGAAAGGCTTGGATGGAGAGATAGTTTTTAGGCTAAGTGGCTTTTTTCCGGTCTTAACTTTCAAGTGAGTGTTTGCAAATTGGTAGATAAAGGCATCCCAATTTTTCCCCTGTTTCTCTAACTAGAATATAACAAGGACCTTGATCAAGCCATGGTGGAAGATACTGTTGTGGGGATTAGTCACATTTTTCCTCACTTGAGAGGACATCTTCTCCATATTTTGAGAAAATAGAAGGGGAAGTTTAAGGGTTTGTTGAACAGAAAATGAGCCAGTAATCTAAAATGACAAGCTTTGAAAGTAGAGTATCTAACTTCACATCTAATTAACATTGTGATGACGATGAGGGGATTGACCAATTCTACCTGTATCCACTCCTTAGCATACCCTTTTTCTCCTGAAATGCTCTCGAATTCAGGCTTAAACACCCTATTGTAACTTGAGTGTGAAAATTGGTGGTTTTTGAACCATCTATCTCCCATTCTTGGGAGCTTTGTTGCAGCAACAATGGACTCTTCTGTGACTTCAAAGGTGAGAGACCCTACATGTGTTGTCTTACCATCAAAATCAACTGCAAATTGCATAGAGAGGCCATCATCATGGCCCTGCAAGCTAGACAAAAATCGCCCCCAGCCTACGTGGAAAAAAACCTCCCTGCACTGTGCAAATTCGGGAACGATAAACAAGTCTGCATAGGAGGAGGGTTTGTATCTCCTAGGCATTGTGACAGAGGAAAATTTAACCAAGAAAGGGCATGAACAGGCCAAGAGATGGCATGAATTGGGCATGGTCTGAGTGCGATTTGAACAGGGGACGAATTGGCAGAGCTTGGGCGTGATTTCTTAACGCAGGGTAGAGAAAATGGCAAGGGAAAGTGAGATAATAGAGTGCCCAGCCCGATTTTGGATGCTCTTATGGTGGAGTACATTTCCCACATTTACACACAAGCTTCCATATGTGGGAAATTTGAATTCGATGGCAAGCTTTGGGGAAATGTACTAGTGCATGGTTAGATCAATGTCCAAGTCTGTTGACTTTGACATTTGGTCATAAACATATGAAGCATCTTTAATCAATGTCTGAAACCAATTCAATTGAATGATTGAGTTCTAGTTACCTGGAATCTAGGACAATTATTGGTGTGTATGGAACTTCGTTTGACACTTCAAACGACATCTCATACGACACCTCATCTAGTACCTCATACGGTACTTCATCTGGTACTTCTGTGTTAAGTGAATTTTCACCCCTTATAATGGATAACCTGCAACTTTGAAATGTTTTTGACAATCACAGTAGTTAATAAGCAGAGGCAAGATGCTCCTTTCTCACACAATCTTCTTTCATATTCCATATAATGTCAAAAACCTATAATGAACAGGTTATAGCAAGCATAAAATGTATGGTCAAACCTACAACATGCACCTTGTAATGAACGATAAACCAATAAAGAGTGGTCTGTTAAGTATGTGTTCAGTAATTTATAGCACACAAGAGTTTAAGCATTTCAAAAATAACATGACTATTAATGTAATAACCTGTATCATCGAAATAATACAAAAAATATTGCAAAGACTTATTTATCTAGGCAATGATCATAAGTATTGTGACACCTCACAATCAAAAGTATAGGAAACTAGTCAGTATCCCCCAATAGCCGAAGATTTATAGTATGTCAAGTGTAAAGATAAAATTTCACAGCTTGGTCTGACGAGACAGTTAGAAGATGGCCCCACCTATAGGATAAGAGATCTTATATATAGATAAGAAGAGGTAGGCAAGAGAGTTTCAAGATAGTCTTAGAGTCATTTCCCAATGGAAAGTTGATGAGATTCATTAACCTTAGCTTAACCACACATACTCAATGTCATCTTTGTCTGCTAGTAATGTCGTACATCAGGACAAGTTTAGATTTATTATTTATTTTTGTCAGATCATCATCCTCGCTAAGTAAAATGCCCCGTTGCCAGCAAGACTCTTCATTACTCTGGCGGGTTTACCTAGTCATACCACAAGCTGGTACCCACTGCCAGCAAACCTGTTCAGTATCCCGACGGGTTAGCCTCTTAAACCCTCATAGATTGGCCCTCCATCCTTTAAGATTTTAGTATAAGATTGCTTATGCAAGAAGATGGGGGAACAACTCTGAAACAACTTTTTCTTTATTTTTCTTTTTAATTGGGATGGCATTTATGTTAGAGAATGAATTTCCATTATATTATTAGTGATTGTCTCGATGTAGGAGGTACTTAAGTGGACGTGGTCTATCTAAATATATGATATAATCAATCTATTTAGTGTGTAGTGGATGGTACCATTGAGAAAGGACATAAAGGTATCTTTAGGCTCAACTTACTTTCTTCTTTTGTAATTATTATGATGTTTCCATGACCAACTTCTAATTAGACTGCCTTGTTACTCTTTGATAAAGACACTTGACTTACTTACTCACGTTTCTTGGAAAAACTGTACGAGAGACCTCTAGGATTGATAGTTATGGTATCACTTCCTTATACAGTGGTGAAGAGTTTCAAGAGAAACTGCTTTAGAATGCCTTAAAAAATGAGAATGTTTGAAAAAATGCGGCTAACAACAGTAAGTCAATATTCATTTGATGCTTTAACAAACACAAAATTCAAGTATAACAATGTTTTGAAGAAAGATCTTTGAAATTGTGTACTCCTGGTGAAATAATTACTTACAGAAATATCTAGAATTGCCTTATTAACAAAATACAAAAACTATTTACATATATAGAGTAGGAAACTCAGAAATTTTTTCAAGAACAAGGGAGGAATTCCCCATCTACTAAGGCCAATTCCTTTTCAGCTGTCATGACCTATAGAAAATCTTCTCTGGAAATGGGCTTATGATAAAATTTAAGTCGGTGTCCATTTACCACAAAGGAGACTTGTCCATCATCAATTGTTTTAATTCTTACAGCTCCATTGTCATATACAATGTCTACCTCGTAAGGGCCCAACCATCGGGTGGTGAGCTTGCCTTTGAAGGTTTTGAATAGAGAATCAAACAATAGGGCCCAATCACCAAGCTGGAAGTGCTTCTTCTTAATAAACTTGTCATGCCACTTTCTTTGCTAGTTCTAGACTAATATCATCCATTGGATGGCATCTTGCCTGATTTCATACAACAAATTTAGTTGTAGGGCTTGTTTCTTTTGAGCCTCATCTAGGTTCAATCCTAACTCTACAGCAATACAAAAGTTCCTTACTTGGAATTCTATAGGTAAAAGAACTTGTTTCCCGTACACTAGCTCATAAGGGGTATGCACAGTAGTATTCCTCCAGGTAGTTCGGTATGCCCACAAAGCCTCTTGGAGCCTATCATCCCAATCACGGTGATGTAAATGAATGGTCTTCGTCAATATGGATTCCAAAAATTTGTTTGTGGATTCTACCTGACCATTTTCTTGCGGGTGGTATGGAGAAGATTTACAATGTTTAATCCCATATTTCTCTGTTATCTCTTTCATCATCTTGAAAGTAAATTGAGTGCCTTGGTCGGTAAGAATTTCACGAGGAACGCCGAACCGAGTAAATATGTATTCATAGATAAATTTGACAACATACTTCTCTATGGCCCTGAATAGGGATTTTGCCTCTGCCCATTTGGTTACATAGTCTGTACAAACCAAAATATAGTTCTTCCTATCGGACATGGGTGAAATTGGTCCTACAAAGTCAAGGGCCAATTTTTCAAAGGGTTCTATCATAACTTGGGACTGTAAAGGAATTTCGTCAAATGACGTAGGTCTTCCTATCCTTTGGAAACTATCACAACTTCTCACATACTTGGCAACATCTTTGAAAATGCTAGGCCAATAGTAACCTGAATGTAATACCTTATATGTTGTGCGTTTGTCAGAGAAATGGCCACCACATGGTCCATCATGACAACTTCATAGTATATCAGGTACCTCGTCCTCTTGGACACATCTACAAATAATCAAATCAGGACCTATGTGAAAAAGATCATGACCAACCCAAGAGTAATTAGCACTTTGTGTAATAATTTTCCGCTTTTCATAAGATGACAAATGAGACGGTAACTTCCTAGTGGCCTGATAGTTTTCCATATGCACAAAACATGGGGTATTGATAGAAAGGGAAAAGCGGGGCTCATCTGGGAAACTATCATCTACAGGGATATCATCATCCTCATTTTTTATTCAAGAAAGAAATTCAGCTACTACATTATCTTTCCCAAGTCATTCAAGCACAGTAATATTAAATTCTTGCAATAAAAAGAGCCACCTAGTCACTCGACCATTAGTTATAAGTTTGTTCACGAGGAACCTAATGGTGGAATGATCGGTGTGTACAAATACTTCATAACCTGTAATGTAATGAAGAAACTTGTTAGTAGCATGAACAACTACCAAGAACTCTTTCTCAGTGGTTGTGTAGTTTAACTCGACAGGGGACAAGTTCTTGCTTACAAAATAAATGGCATAGGATTGTTGGTCTTCTTTCTGACCTAATATCCCTCCTATTGTTGTGTCAGAGGCATCAATGGATATATGAAATGGGAGAGTCCAATTGGGCCTTCTAATAACTGGTGCCACAGACAACTTAGCTTTCAAGGTTTCGAAGGTAGTTTGACACTGCTCAATCCAAACAAAATCAACATATTTTATCAATAATCCAAACATAGGTGCAACAATCTTTATAAAATTTCCAATAAACCATCGGTAATATTTGGCATGTCCAAGAAATATTCTCACCTCTTTCTTGGTCTTGGGGGGTGGAAGTCTAATAATGACCTCAATCTTTGCAGGATTGACTTTTATTCCTTCAAATGAAACATAATGTCCTAGAACCACTCCTTTAGTTAACAACATTTTGCATTTTTCATGACTTAGGGATAGGTTCATTTCCTGGCATCTGATGAGGACTTTTTCTAAGTTGTCTAAGTCTTCCTGGTAAGTGTTGCCATAGACTGTGAAGTCATCCATGTATACCTCCACACAATCATGAATAAGATTGAAAAATATCCCTAATACTACTCGTTGAAATGTGGCAGGATCATTACATAATCCAAATGGTAAGACCCTATAGGCATAGGTTCCCCACAGATAAGTAAAGGTAGTCTTGTCCTGGTCCTCGGGTGCTATAAGAATCTGGTTGTACCCAGTGTACCCATCTACAAAGGAGAAATACTTGTTTCCGGACAAGGTATATAGAACTTGGTCAATGAAAGGAAGAGGAAAGTAGTCTTTCAGAGTGGGCTTGTTGAGTTTTTGGAAATCAACACAGATTATCCATTTCCTGGTCACTTTCTTTGGAACCACTACAAGCAGAGATACCCACTTACGATCAAATATGGGATAGATAAATCCGACATTTAGAAACTTTTGAATCTCCTCCTTGACTATATCTTTGAATGATGGGTTCGTCCTTCTCTGGGGTTGCCTAACAGGTGTCACTTCCCCCTGGGTATATATGTGATGAATGCATGTGTCAGGGTGTATACCCTTCATATCAGTGTATTCCCACGCAAATGATCATGATTGTTCTTTAAGGATATCTACTAATTGTTTTTGTTGTTCTGTATCTAGCCCGGAGTTTATATGTAAAAATTTCCCTGGACTAATCTCATAGGGCATAGTATAAGACATGGCAGACTCATATATTTCAAAAATAAAAGATGTCAAAGACAAAATGGATGGGTCTAAGTGTTCTTGAAATTCTTCCCCAAACATATACTCAAATTGGGGAAAAGACTGTGGAAAATCCACACATGTAATAGCATAAATGAATTTGTTTAGCACATTTTATGTTGTGTGCTCCTGAATTTCCCATGCATGGTCACTTGGCAATACAGGTTCTTCCCAGTCTTCGTTCTCGTATGGACATTCAAGCCACCATATATTCTCCATAATAGGTTGATATGGAGGGTAAATGGTGAGCTTCTGGATAGAGAGACCATTTGAGATGGTCATTTCTCCTCTACAACCAATAAATGCATTGGTTGTGGCTAGCCAAGGTCTTCCCAAAATAACGAGATGGCCTCTAGCAGGATCCTTTGAATGAATGATAATAAAATCTACAGGGTACTCCCATGAGGCTAAAGTAACCATGATATGATCTAAAATCCCTTCAGGTATAACCCTAGTTTTATCTGCTAATTCCAAAATGGTTGGGGTAGGCCGAAGAAGAGGTTGTAACTGTAATTGTTCCAAGGTAGTAGTGGTCATAACATTGATGGATGCCCCTAGGTCTATGAGAGTGTTTCCAATGGAGACCTCATTAATGGTTATGGTCAATACGGGGTTTCCTATATTCCCATATTTTGCTAGCTTTGGCTGCTCTGATATGTACTCAAATATTCCTCCTACCAAATGTATTGTAGGGGGGTCCTTTTGCTTCCTACCTAGCTTCTTAATACACAATTCTTTGACTACCTTACTATAGATTGGAATGTGTTTAATGCCTTCAAGTAAGGGAATTTTGACACAAATATTTTTCGATTCATTCAAACTGTCAAATTCTGATCGGGTGGTAGGTTTCTCGATTACCAATCGGTCTGGATAAGGAGGGACCTTCATAATTTGTAAAGGTTCATTTTGGGGAATCTTGGGTTCTTGATTCTTTGAGATAATAAAATCTTCTCACCTAGTGTCATCCATGGGTTTTTTGGTGATTTCTTCTTCTTCCTGGATGACTATTGAAGGTCTCTACCTATCTAGAAATTTTCTCGATCTTAGTTGAATTTCTTGTAATGGAACATAAGTAATAACATATGTCGGGAAGGCCTAGATCTTAACATTGTTAAGAGGTTGAGGGGGCTTATTATTAGGATTCATCACTGGCTGTGCCGGTAATAGTGTCGATTTCAGGGAGCTTGCATTTTGAAATTGTAGTGGTTGTTGTTCTTGGATCATGTTGTCATTGATGCCAATGGTTTGATTGATTGATGTCAAGTGATTGATTGATGTCAAAGGATTGATTCACTAATGATTTATGTAATATAATATGTATTGTCCTTGATGAGAATGCATAGATGAAGATGGATCAATGAGTTGTCATTGATACATGATGAAGATGGATCGATGTGGTTCCATTGGTATATGA
>ML783810.1:139997-172301 GCA_009831015.1 Picea engelmannii | reverse complement strand
ATAAAGGTCAATATTAATAAGACCTTTCAATAAAATAGAATAAGGCGGATGTAAGAAGACCTAATAGAAGCTTCCGCTTCTAGAAGGATCTTCCTCTAGATGCTTCTTTTAGTATAAATAGGAGTCGAGGGTATGAGAACCCTGGCTGGGATATTATTGTAACAGAGCACTGCTCGATTGGAGGTTGCCCCCTCGAAGAGGCCTGTGAACATTGCTATCTGAATCAAGTGCTATTTCTGTTCAAGTTCTATTTCTGTTGCTATTTCGTATATCATTTCTGTGTATTGTGAAGATTATGCTGGATATTTCACTGTTATTCTGTTATTTCTAGCATTTCGTTTCTGTTCTGCACATTTTATATATCTGGTATCTTGCACAAATCGATCTCCCTTCGACAACCCCATTGCTCCTCGAACCATCCTGCAGGTTTCCTTTTCAAATATTGTTTTTACCCCTACATCGTCTATTTTTCTTACATAAATCAAAATGGCCAAACCTGGGATGTGAAAAACACTAGGCAGTGTTCTAATCCTTCAATATATGAGCCTCAACTTGAATTTTCCTCATCCTATGATTCTGGTTTTCGAATCATCACCTAGGAAAACATTACCTCCATCATAACTTTCATATTCACAGAACCACTCCCTGTGGGGATTCATATGAAAGGATGCACCTGATTCAACCAACCATGCCTCATGATATACATGTGTTCTTTAAGAATCCAAGTACACATCCCCTCCTTCTTCCTTGGAGGTATTTTCTTTTGTAGAAGGAGATTCTTTAGATCCCTTCCTTTTATCAACTTTGGATCTACATCGCTTCTTGTAGTGCCCTTCTTTTCCACATCTCCAACATACCTTTACAAAAATTTTGGGAGATTTATATCTACCCTTGGACTTAGATATCCCACTTGATAACTTAGATCTATTTCTTTCATGGGAGTGTCCTCCTGCAAATAATTTGTTTGTGCTCTATCCTTCCATGTTCTTCCATCTCATCTCTTCCAACAACAAGGATGAGACCACTTCATCAAACTTCAAGGAAGTTTTATTACTACCTATTGCCACAACAAGACTATCCCACGAGTTTGGTAAAGAACACAGTAAACTCATACACTTATCTTCATCTGAAATTTTAATCTCAATAGATACTAATTGAATTAACACAGTATTAAAGGCATTCAAATTCTCTGCCACCAAGTCTCCATCTCTCATCCTCATATTATACATATTTTTCTCATGAATAGTTTATTTACTAGGGACTTAGACTGATACAAATTCCCCAACTTATCCCATAAATCCTTGGTTTTAGCTTCCATTAACACATTCAGTAATACTGAATCTGAGAGAAACAGTCAGATTTTTCTCTTCACCTTTCGATCCAAATTTTTCCAATCATCTTCTGAGGTTCCTGTAGGTGCAGTACCTAGATCCACCATGATCCACTGATATTTGTCTACAAATAGATCTTCCATATTGAGCTTCCACATCTCAAAAAATTTCCCATTAAACTTCTCGATCTCCATTTTCAAATTTCTTTCCAATTCTTTTAACCTAAAAAAATCAATACCACAGATCTCCCACTGTAATAAGGATTATCACAATCTCGATCCAAACCCTTGACCAAAAAGGCGTCCCCCTAAAGAAAACAAATATCTGATACCAAATGTATATTTTAACCTTGTACAATATTTACTACAAACATATTTTAAGTAAAAGAACAAAAAAGATACAATGGAAAATACAAACATTACACAGATATTTTTCCCCTGGAAACCCAAACCAAGAAAACCAACATATTCTATATTCATTTGTTGTGATACATTTTTTACAATACAATATACATATAGGAGACAGTGACATCCAAAACCCTAACCCAATGAATTGGATTAGTCAACAACCCTAATTCCTTAACCAGAAATAGAAAACCATCAACAAAAACTATGTGCTGAAAAACCATCCAACAATGGACACGAAAATTAAGGCAACAAGAAAAAAAGTAAAAAATGTGACACGTTTCCCGAGGAAAACAAATATCATGCAAAGAATATAATACATACCCAACAACATTGAATATAGGTTGTGAGCAAAGAAAATGGGAATACTTCATTCTAAAAATAAAAAAGATTGTCGAGTGATTTGTCTATTTCACACTCGTTAAATTGGATTTGAAAGGTCACGAGTCTTATTTAATATCTTTTCTGACTCATTATCAAAAAGTGAAAAGATCGTCGAGTGAACTTGTATTTTTTACACTCATAAATTGGTTTTGAAGAGACATCTATTTGGCACAAGTTTACCCCTTTTTCACACCAAGTAGACTAAAAGACATAATAAAGGATGTTTTTTGGCGTCAAGTTGTGATTGCATCTCATGCCCTTGCTTGTAGTATTGAGCCTATAGTCACTTATTGCTTTGCATTATAAACCATTTGCCTCAACAATTTTTCATCCTCAACCAAGCATAGACTTGTTTATATCCTTCACAATTTGACACCCTATACCTAGGAGGGAACATTCCCCCGAGCATCCATCTCCTGCATGCACTTCCCTGCATTGAGCATAGGTACATTCCACTGCAAGAACTAGCTTTGCTTACTCGTTACACTCATTTCCTCTTATGTGTCATAGCATCCATTTTTCTATGAAAAAACAAAAAAGGATAGACGGGAAGGGAGTATTATGTTATATCAGTAGCAATTGTGTCGCCTTTGGACATAACACAAAATTATTTGAGTCCATTCATCATCATAATTTTGGGATTATCATGGCCTTAGGAAGTTGATCTTGTTACAAAGTCTTCTCTACGAACTGGTTACTCTTCCAGTCCCTATAGAGAATTTCATTGATGTCTCCTTCATCTTATGGTTTCATCATCAGGTCTATGTTGTCGGAGTCCTCCACATGAATCATGTTCTTGTTCAAAGGATGTCTATCAACCTGTGTTGTTCACTTCTCATAACTCTTGACTTTGCATGTCATCCATACCCTCAGTTTGTCTCATAATCACATGATATTATAGTCCTATCATGCACCCTGGCCCTACTTTCATCATTGGTAGGTAACCTTGAACCCAACAATCGACATTTCATCATTGGTCGTTGACTGGGTGGTTTCCCTTGTGTTCGACAGTAAGACATTTATTCACACATGAGGATTCGTGCAGTGTCTTGGATGCCATTAGCCTTATTGGTGGTTTCCTCGCCTTTGTAAAAATTGTTTCATCATTGGAAGTTATTCATAGGGCCTTTTTTGTGTACTTCTTGCACTTGGCACATGCGAAAGACACAAAGGGTCGTTGGTTCGTGAACTTGTTCTTCGTCTGATTTCCTCCAAATCATGAATCTCTTGCTTTGTGCCTCGTGCTGACTGATGAGATGTGCCTTAATTCTCTCCTTTCGATGAGTCTCTTTCCATCGATATCAACCCATTTATTCTGGAAATAGGGCCTAGAGTCTTATGAATACCTTGAGGCTTGCATTCATTAGTGGTAGGATCTCTTGCCATCGATAGTTGGGAATACATCAATGTATTTTGATCGATGGATTCTTCAGTTGTTCGACACCAACTCCTTTATTCACACTTGTAAGAATGTTATCAGTAGGTTGTCTCACATTTTTCAATGGTATGCCTCAATGATCAGTAATCAAACGATGTCTCATTGTGTTCGACCTCAAATCCTTTATTCACATGATGTAGACTTACACCTTTGGCAGATTGTGTAAAAGACTTGAAGACATCACTATGTGGCCACAACTTTCCTGAGTTGTTGCTTCCTTTTCATTGGACCAGTACCTATATGACTTCAGTGATCATGGGAGATTAGGTTGTACTCCATGGTATACAAATATCCTCAGCTTGGTTTTTTGAGACTGGTTCCACTGGGCCTTGTTCATGACTATGAAAACTCTTGGCATGTAACTGCATTTGTATTTGCCTATTCATGGCCATAGACACTTGTTTGGTATATTTTCCACATGGATCTGCAATGTAACTTTGGCAACCATGTATGAAAAGTTAGTACAGAATGTAATGAGAAATTGAGTTCATCCAGCTGGCTCTCTAACACTCCACTTCTGGGTTATTTATAATGTATATCGGCCATCGCAGATTCTCCTATGACCTCACACATTAGGGGGCATCTGTTAGAGCAAGATTTTCCTCACCCTATGCAATCTTGTAGAGAGGGCCTTACTCCATTTCCCTATGCAGACTCACTTTCTCTAATTAATAAATCCAGAGACAAAAATATAAT
Source organism: Picea engelmannii (assembly GCA_009831015.1). Taxonomy (NCBI): domain Eukaryota; kingdom Viridiplantae; phylum Streptophyta; class Pinopsida; order Pinales; family Pinaceae; genus Picea; species Picea engelmannii. The sequence continues at coordinate 168,048 of ML783810.1, read as the reverse complement.
TTTTTTCCACTTGTATGCATCTTGCACCCTATACAACAAGCGTATATGCAGGTTGCTCCACTACAACCAGCGTACATTGGGATTTGTGCCAGAAAATCAAAATTAAATGTCGAGTTTCCATGTCACGACATGAAATCTCTTATCCTTTTCCTTCCACATACTAGAAATGTTCTTAATCATCCCTTCAGTTTCATTTTGAAGGCTATAAAGAAGCCAATTCCGAGCTATGGAAAATAAGAGAGAATTCAACTTTCAGAGTAAAGTTACTCTGGAAAAATTATTACTCCATATTGAGTATGCATCCCTTTGTCCTTTAAGTCCGAACACAGTGTTCAGACCCTGAGATCTTCCCTTATTGATGGAGAACCTCTTAGTCTCCCTTATATGAGCTTGCCTTTGGTGGAGGATTGAAGTGGTAGAGGCCCAACTAGAAGGAACTTGGTTTCTTGGTTCTGAACCGTGCTGACACGAAAGTCTGTAATGTTTTCACTTCTGTTGATCATTTATTAATAGAAATACTCCTTTCCCATACAATTGATATCTTGCAAATATATGAGTTATTATCCATGGGAATGTTTGTTTTTTATATTAATGGATTATGCTATCTAATGTGCTAAACTTTTATATTATCACTATATGCTCGCTCTGCTTGTTTGTTGAGAACTTGTTGTAGGTATAAATCTTTGGGTCGAAGCGCTCAATGGTGGACATCATCAAACGTTTGGACAAGGTAGGCCACTTTCTTGTATCTCTTGGACATTAGTTTATATAGCATATGCTAGAATTGAGTTGATTTCTGCAGTCACACCTGTCTGTTTTGGTTTACCCTATCCATAGTGAAATTTTCCTCATAACATAATTGGAGACCATAGTGGGTATGAATCTTATTTCTTAGGGTTTGAATTACTTTTCTCCTTAAATTTCTCTCGTTTCTATTGTGGTTCTTGTTGTAACATTGCTTGACAACTCATGTTCACTTTGGGTCTAAGTTTTTGTCCTTTTCTACCTTGTCTCGCCTTGTTTCAAAGAATATACACGCCCTTTTCCTTGACTGTCGCATATACATGCATGATGTCTCACTGCAAGATGCGTATATATGCTTTGTTTTCCCAAACAATCGCGTACACCTCTTTTCCTTGCCTATTTACTTGGTTTGGTGTTTGCTGGGTGGGATTTGATGCTTGCTGAGCCTTCTTAGGTCTTTTTAGTTCCTGTTGAGTGCATGTGGGATGACAAGAAACCCTCTTTCGGTTGAATTTCTAGGCGAAGTCTTTCTCTTCATCTTTTCATTTTTATTGTCCTTGTACATTGGGTTGGGTGTTTTGTTGCTTGATATCCTGCTTGAGTTATCTCTTTTTTATACACAATAGGGCTATATATCAAGTTACTTTTTAGTCCATGCATTTTCAATTTCGATATATTGAAAATAAAAAAAATAGGCATTTCGCATTGCTTGGAATTTTTGTCTTTGAATCTCTATCGTTAGCTTAGTGCATATAGTGAAAGATTGCATATTTACTTCGGAATTGCAGATTTGAATTTGAAAATTGCATCGTTTTTTAGGAGCATATCATTCATCAAAAGTTAAAGTTAGGACTTTCCATTACTTGCATATTTACTTTTCCTGTAGAGTCATAACACCATGAGTTTCATTACCATACCTTTTTGAGTAATCATGGCCATAAAATCAATGCTATAATTTAAATTTTATTAGTAACGATTTTATTTTCTAGGGTGCACAAACTAGCCTAGGATTTAGTGCCTTGGAATAGGATTTTGTGAGTAAAATTCTCCAAGGAAATTAAATCAACATACATGTTTGAGTCAGGGAGTGGAGAAATCCATTGTATAATTGGTAAGATCAAGAGGCTCCACTCAAACCAAAGTTAATCATGAGGTTGCGCGAATTTGGTTGAAGGGATATCCCCCCGATACCTTCCTAGCATCATAGATATTTCTGGGGATCTATTTGTATCTAGGGATCTTGTTAGTGCCTTTACCACTGTGAGAGGCGGTGCTTTCAAGGTTTCAGGCTTTGCTACCCTACCCATATGGTGGACCTGAATTACGACTACTCTCTTGTGCATCAATTGTACAATGGTTTATTAGTTTATTGAATTAGGTGTCTCATAGGTTACTTACAAGGGTTATTCTGCAGGTACCCGGGGTCAGATAAGGGTTGGAAAATACACAGCCTTTATGGAGGATTACCTCTCCAGGGGAATCTGACCGACTGGTTGTTAAGCCCACGAGGGCCCTTATAACTGATTATGTTACCTTTGTAACTGACTATGTTACCTCTGATATTTAGCATGGAATCTCAGGCCCCTCTTGGGCGAGACATAACTTCTTTAGGGAGGGAGGCCACTCAGAAACTTTACCCGTTTTCATGCATATTGGTCGCTTGAATTTTGGTGTGCTCTTTGCTTACTAGTTTGCCTTATGATATATTTTTTTATCTTTAGAGTCTTAAGTCATCATGGAGTCGGACCAACCTCCCTGCCAGTCCCGTTGCTTATTACAGTTACCACCCGATTTTGTGTCCTTGCCTTCTAAAAGGCGTAGAGTTATTATACATGGTACACACATGTGCATCGTTCAGACTTGTGATTCTACAAAGATGAGTATTGAATCTGGTCTTCATAATTCTTGGAGCCTTCCAACTCCCATACCCACTACAGTTAATGGAACCCCTTCGACTCCTACCACCTATATGGTTGTAGTGTCGGAGGTACCTATCATTACTATGGCCCAACCTATAGTTAATGCTCAATCTACCGCCTCTAACCCCTTTGGGTCTCTTGGCCACTCACCAAGCTACAATGTTCATTCCATCCCTATGGCTTCTAGTCCATTTTCTTATGGTATGCCTAACTTCACTTCACAGTTTTCGAATGCCATCCCAATTGTTGGCCCTAATGCTAACATTGGGCTTGGAGGTAGTACACCTCCCTACACTCCTTTTTCATTTGGTGGATCTCAAATCCCTCAAATGAATCCTAATATGGGGGGTATCCCTTATTTTAACTATGAGTCCAATCCTCCTACTTATGAGTGCTGATCAAATTGCCTTAATTACAATTCTATTTGTTATAGATTATTTCAACGCACCCTCATCGAAGTTGTTGCAAAATGGTATATTGAGCTACCCAATGGGGCATATGGGACTTTTAGTTAGTTGGTAATGGTATTTCTTAACCACTTCCATTTTCCCATTCGTTATGATGCTGAATTAGAATTGTTGTCAACTTTATGCCAGGACACCGCCACTCATATAGCAGACCATATCCAGGAGTGGCATAGATTGAAGAGGTTGATTAAGACCCCTAGACCCATGTCCTTTATTTTAGAATGGTTTCTTAAGTCTTTGCACCCTCCTATCTTGAAGGAAATTTCTACTTCAGTTGTTACCACTGAAGAAGAAGAAATCGTTACATCCCAACAGTTAGATTTGATATATGCTTAGTCTAGGATGTTATACCACCTTATTCCTGAAGCACTGCGAGCTACTTATGACCCTAGGAAAAAGCTCGGACCTCATTCCGATGGAATTGTAGGTTTCACCAATGTAAAGTCCATAGAATCGGTGACAAACCAGATGAAATAGTTGTCTTTAAGACAGTCTGAAGGAGGACCAGCCCTGTCTGTGTCTTCCAATCCCACTCAGTCGACGGATGTAGACTTCGTGCAATTGTCGACCAACCTGAATGGTAACCAACAACCAGGAGAGAATTAGAAGAAAGGATGCAATAATAGTAAGGGTGGGAAAAATGGTAATAAACCCAAGGAAAATAGTAATAATGAGAAGACAGGTACTAATGATGGAGAGGGAAAATGAGAAAGATGTAAGGTGAAGTTTCCCTGTAAGATTTGCACAGATGATCAACTTACCCATTTTTTCCCCAAACTTGCAGAAGCTGCAAGGCTATTATCTCAATCGCTCGTCATGTTGACGAATCCATTCCCACATAACCAACACTTAGCCTCGAGCTCCTCAAATGCTAGAAATGTGGTTGGTGGAGGTCAAAACCAGCATTCGCAAGATGGATACCATTTATGTATCAATATGGTCAATGCGAAAATAGATGTAGCCACTCAATCTCTAGACTATAGTTCTAAAAAATCTAATCCTGGTCTATAATCTCCTCCTCCTCCTCCGAAGACGACTTTACATATTTAGAAACTAGAGCCACTACCTTGTATTCTGAAAGGAGTACTTAAGCACTCTACCCATAATCCAAATGCTAGAGCCGCCTAGAAATACTCTATTGTTTAGGACCTGGGTCAAACCCCTTGTGCGATGTTGACTTTGGAGGTAATCCAGATGTGTCCTTCATAGAGGAATGTCTTACTCTCTTCTTTAGGAGCTCTAGAACCTAGTGGCTGAAAATTTATCAAGTTTGACATCATAGATGTTAAGCCTCACTTGCCTTACCATGTGGCTTTCCAAATCCATGTGGAGTACTCAAAGTATACCATCAAACGTGTGGTTGTTGATGAAGGTGATGCTATGTGTGTGATGTCCTTGGTCTATTGGAAATATCTCAATTCTCCAACTCTTTCCAAGTCATTAAACATGTTGAATTCTTTTGACGGTCATTCCTTCCGCCCTCATGGTATTCTCCCTGCTTTTCTAGTCCAGTTAGGTGGGAAGACAGTAGAGGTGGAAGTAGAGGTAATTAATGCTCGTCTTGATTATAAATTGTTACTAGGTGGAAATTAGACTTATTCCATGATCATTGTCATGTTGTCTATCTTTCGTACTCTTTGTTTTCCTCATGAAGGTAAGATTGTGATGATCGATCAGTTATCCTTTGCGTACTCTATTCCTAATGCATCTCTTGGACTGTTGATCCCTGTGATCAACAATTCTCAGCTGGCAACTAAGAATATCAATGTTGGAATGTATTCTTCCCTTATGGGTACTTTATACTTCTCAGCACCGAGCCACCACATTTATGCCATGTCCAGTAGGCCCATTTTGACAGGGAGGTCCATTCCTTTTCTCACTTCCTATTTTAGCGATCCTTGGACCCTACCCTCCTCGACTACATATTGTGAGGGTCAACCGCATACTGGCATTACATCACCAACCTCTACTAGTCATGTTGGGTATTCATCACCAACCTCTTCCAGTCATGTTGGGGATTTTCTACTAGCCTCAGCAAGTCATGCTAGGAGCATGTCACCAACAACTACAAGTCATGATGGGGGAATTCATACGATTGAGAAGCCTAGACATGTAAGAAGTAATACCAAGTTCCTCTATAGGATTTTCAAAGGAGATCACGTTACATTTTTGTGCCCTGCTACTGCTGCGGTACAAGAAGCGTGGTCCTTGCATGCGGGCCCTTCGGGTTCTAAGTCATCTTTGGCTTCCCAACCTTCTTTGGTTGATACAACAATCATATCGATGCAATCCTCATTTGACACCCCTCTTCCTTTAGGGGTTGATGCATCCCTTGACCTTGTGGTCTCGCATCTTGTTCAACAAGTGGTCATGTCAATGCAACTTTTGACCGACACCACTCCTATTTTTGGGGATGCATATATTGACCTTTTTGTCTCGCATCCTATTCAACCAACAGTTGAAGAAGTGGTCGTGTTGATGCAATCTTTGGTCGATCCCACTCTTCTCTTGGAGAGTGACAAGCCTAAGGAAGTGACATTACCGATGCAATCTTTGGTTAGTCCCACTCTTCTTTTGAAAGGTGATGCGTCCTTCGACCATGTCCTTAGAATTCCTAGTTCTGTACCTTCTTCACTAGGGAGCATTCCACTCTCTTCGAATATGCTCCCTCCAAGTCCTAGGGTGGTTTCCTTTGATTGGAATGATCTTTTAGAGCCTCTACTTCCTTCTCCTACACCCTTCCAGATGAGGGGAATTCTTCGATATATCATAGATAAGGTAACCTCTAGAAGTAGTTTATCCTCCTTGACTTGTAAATATTTGAGTTTTCCCAAGATTGTGTCAGCTCTTGGTAAGTTGTTGACCTTTCAAAGAAGTCCTGCAGGGGAGCCGTGGCCTCCCCCATTATATTATTCTTAGAACAACCTCCACAAGTCTAATTTAATCCATTTTCTGACCCATCTAAAAAGAGAAAATATTGTCAAGTGATTTGTCCCTTTCACACTCGTAAATTGGACTGTAAAGGTCGTGAGTTTTAATTTAATCTCTTTTCCAACTTGTTTTCAAAAAAGTGAAAATATTTCCAAGTGATTTGTCCCTTTCAAACACGTTAAATTAGATTTGAAAGGTCATGAGTCTTAGTTAAGATATTTTTTGACTCGTTATCAAAAAGTGAAAAGATCGTCAAGTGAACTTGTCTTTTTCACACTCGTAAATTAGTTTTTAAGAGACGTCTATTTGGCACAAGTTTACCCCTTTTTCACACCAAGTAGACTAAAAGACATAAAAAATGACATTTTTTGGTGTCAAGTTGTGATTTCATCTCATGCCCTTTCTTGTAGTATTGAGCCTATAGTCGGTTTTCTCTTTGCATTATAAACCTTTAGCCTCGACCATTTTGCACCCTCAAACAGGCAGAGCCTTGTTTATATCCTTCGCAATTTGACACCCTATATCTAGGAGGGAACATTCCCTTGAGTGTCCATCTTCCGCATGCACTTACCTGCATTGAGCATAGGTACGTTCCACTGCTGGAACTAGTTTTTCTTAGTTGCGACACTTGTTTCCTCCTCTATATCATAGAATTCATTTGTCTATGAAAAAAAAAATGGGCGAGAAGGGAGTATTATCTTATATCGGTAGAAGTCGTGTCTCCTTTGAATAAAGAAAAACATTATTTGAGTCCATTCATCATCATAATTTTGGGATTAGAATGGCCTTAGGAAGTTGAGATCCTTACAGAGTCTTCTCTATCGACTGGTTACTCTTCCAGTCCCTATATATAATTTCATTGATGCCTCCTGCATCGTATGGTTTCGCCATTAGGTCTATGTTGTTGGAGTCTTCCACATGTCTCATGATCTTGTTCAAAGGAAGTATATCAACTTGTGTCATCCACTTCTTAGAACTGTTGACTTTGCATGTTGGCCATACCCTCACTTTGTCTTAGAATCACATGATATTATAGTCTTATCATGCACCCTGGCCCTACTTTCATCATTGGTAGGTAACCTTGAACCCAACAATAGACATTTCATCATTGGTCGTTGACTGGGTGGTTTCCCTTGTGTTCGATGGCAAGAAATCTATTCACACATTGGGATTCATGCAATGTCTTGGATTCCATTAGCCTTATTGGTGGTTTCCTCGCCTTTATCAACAATTTTTCATCATTGGCAGTTATTTATAGGGTCTTTTTTGTGTACTGCTTGCACTTGGCACACACGAAAGATGCTCAGGGTTGTTTGTTCATGAACTTGTTCTTTGTCTGATTTCCACCAAATCATGAAGCTCCTTATTTGTACCTCATGCTAACTGATGAGAGATTCCTTAATGCTCTCCTTTCAGTGGGTCTCTTTCCATCGACATCAACCCATTTATTCTGGAAATGGGGCCTAGAGTATTATGAGTACCTTGAGGCTTGCAGTCATTAGTGGAAGGCTCTCTCTCCATCGACAGTTGGGAATACATCAATGTCACCTTATTGATGGATTCTTCAGGTGTTCGATACCATATCCTTTATTCACTCTTGTAAGAATGTACTCGGTTCCTTGATACCTGATTTCATTATCGGTAGGTTGTATCACGTTTGTTAACGGTATACCTCAATGATCGGTAATCAAATGATGTCTCATTTTGTTCGACCTCAACTCCTTTATTCACACGATGTAGACTTGTACCTGTTGAAACAAAGCTTAAATTTTTCATCCTTAAGGCCTAGATTTTCGTTTTTAAGTTTTTGGCTTTCCTCAAACAAGAATTTCGTCATTTCTAATTTTGTGATGCCTTTTTTATCATTTACTTTTGGACAACGAAAGGAAAAAATTTACAAAATATAAATTTTCCAGCGCCCTTTGAAAAAATTATTTAAAACAGGATGTAATTCAAAATTTGCGATTTTTTAATTTAAACGTGATAGAAATCAGGATTCGGGGTTTTCTATAAATAAATGTTTGATGCAAATTGAATCACAAAACCCCGATCCCCGATTTCCCGATGTGTTTAAGTCTGATTTAAAACACAAACATCATTAGTTTAGTCTCTTCTAAGAAAGGTTCAAAGTTAACATAAAAACATCGTGATTTCGCGATTCGCGGTTCTATGAGAGCACGTTTCTTGTCATCATATTTCCCGAAATCCTGATTTCCGATACCCCGATTCATTAATCCCGATAGATTAAACTAATGATGTTTTGTCCCTAATTATGATTACTCAGTTAATTAAGATAAGTTAAGTCCTATGTTAAAAACGAAACAATCCATCGTGATTTCGCGATTTCGGAATTCACGATTCCGTGAGAGCACGTCCCATCTCATCATGTTTCCCGAAATCCTGATTTACGAAATCCCAAAAATGTCTAATCTCGATTAATTAACATGCTAAAAACGTTTAAAAAATAAATAAAACATTGCTATTTCGCAATTTCGGCGTTCGGGCTTCTCCGATGACATACCTTTCGACATCAAGATTGTCGAAACCCCGAAAAGTCATGTTTTCAGATTTAATCTATAATTAACACTAATAAATCCTCTTTCTAAAATGGGTTTAAAGGTAATCTTTTTGTAAGTGTTCATTAATGCTTCGTTTTCCGATTAAGTGAGTTTCTTGTTTTATTTGAAAAGCCGAGAGCACCTAAGTACGGATATTAAATGCATATCTCCGAAAATATCTTTTGCATTAAGAGCTTTAATTTCGCAACAGATGTACAAATATCATTATTTTTAAGATATATTCAAAATAAAAGTTCGAACGTCTGTATTTTCATTCTAAAGCTGAGCTTATTCATCCACTTTCTGTGACAGGTTTTCAAGTCAAACGCAGAGCTCTGGCACCTAAAAAAGCACCGAAGAAAAATGAAGACCCACAGGAAGGTGATATTATCTCTAATACTAATCCACATGCCATACACTCCATCAAATCATGGACTGGAATTTCCAAATTGCTGGAGGACGAGTTAAAATATGTCGACCCTGATTCCAAAAATCATCTTCGGGATATTGCTGAGTCTGAGCTTCATAAGGTTGTTGCGCATCTGAGGCTGGTGACATATACCGATATGATCGGATGGGCTCTGGATAAGGTAGATATCCCAACATGAATCATTTAGAACGAGAAAAGAGCTATCGTCGGCTCATTTAGGCCTGAGCACATTCAAGTAATGTATAAAATCTCGCCGAATTATAAACACACCTTTAATGCTGAATTTTTAGCTAAGTTTCAAAGAAAGGAATGTGTTGAGGCAGGCCAGACATATCCCGACATGATTAGAGGATGGGTGAGGTCCGAAGCAAAGTTTCAGGCTGACACTCATGGGATTTATGCTACAACTTCCTTAAACGAATATATGGTTTATATAGCCATGATGTTATGCAAACGTTTCGGGAGGAAAGACCCCTGTCACTTTCATGCAGACTGGGTACCCTTCTTAGAGGAAGTTTCAGAAGGAAATGGTTTTAACTGGCATAAAAAAATTTCAGATAACCTAACACAAGAAGTTGTAAATTATAAAGTAGCCAAGTCAAAAGGACAATCAGTGTCTTTTTATATGTCTGCATATATTATGGATGCAATCTGTTTTATGACCCCCTTTTCATTAATAAATTGGAATTGGAGCATCTCATGTCTAGAACGCATTCATGAATACCACTCAGCCCTTTGGGAAGAAAATGCTAAAGAAGCATTTTACGAAGTTTGTCATTTTGTCATTATTCCTATGCACAAATTATTTTTTGGATGCGAACCCCCTCGCATTTCTAATGCAGTCATAGAAAGTCTTAAATCTCTTGCCGACTGGTTTATTGAGGAAAAATTTTCTTATGTTAGGGTCTATGGCTGTTCCATTCCTCCTCACGCACTCCTGAAATTCTTACCATATAGATTGATATGCAGAGAAGTAGTTCATCAGTTAGCCAAGGGTGGTATTGGGTTGGAATTAAAAGCACTTCAGAAAAAAGCATGGCCATCTTTCCCTATTCATGTCGGGAAATTTACTTTATCAAATTTAGGCCATTCTAAGGTAGAGGTCGAGTCATTGGAAGAAGTGAAGTTAGTAGACATTGAGCACAGAAAACATGATCCCTACCAAATAATAAGTAGGCATTACATACATTGTAATTTAAAATCATATGAACATGAAGTTTAGACACAATTGCCAAGCATCAGCTGAAGTTTAGACAAGAGATGGAGGAAAAGAAAGCAGAGATTCCAAACATCAAATTAATCAAGATCACAGAGATCAACAAGTGGATGGTGACTTCAAGCTTAAAGTTAAAAACTATTAAATTCACATAAAGAATGATAGAAAGTCTATTGCCCGAATTACAGAGAAGATTTTTCTCATTTGAAGCAAATGAGGTACCCGAGGCTCCCATGATCTTAGTATTTTTTTGGGGGAAATGTGTACAGTGTGTTGAAGCAAAGAAAGGAAGTTCGTCAACGCATTCTTAAAACCTTTTTAAATGTTTTTATTATTAGAATTTTAAAAGAAATTGTAAACGGTTGACATTATTTTTATGTAACCGAAATTTTAGGAAGTTGGTTAGTCACCAACGAGAAGCTTTAATGAAATGTATAAATATAGTTTCGAAAGGATGAGAAAGGGCTTCGGAAGTTTTGGAGAGAGCCATTTTTGTAATATCAATTTTGAAATACATCAGAATATAAATCGCAAATGAGATTCTGGATCCTGCAACTTTGTAACTATGTGTCTTCTTCTGTTTATCATACTCTGTTGAATTTTTCCTTTTAATGTTATATCTATCAAGTAAATCAATTTGAAGTTATATACATCATTTATTTATATTTCAGATTGGTTTGAATGTCAAATGATTTATAGTTTTTCCTCTGAAATCGCTTTTAGTAATTTCAAGACCAATGAAGCTTTTGTCCCTTAATACTTAACCCTTGTTAGAAACCTCATCTTTTCTTTCATTATTGTCTATTGAAATATAAGATTCTTTCATGATTAAAGCCTTATATTTCTCTGTAGTGTTTATTTGTTGTTTACAATTCTTGAAATTGTTACAAAACCAGGAAACGACCTTGAATGTGTTTACATTACTGTTCTAGATTTTAAAATTGTTTTCCTTGATCTCATCTCTGGAAATCTGAAGTAACAAACTGATTAAAATCCATTTATAAACAACTAAATTTTTATCATCCATGACTGTCCCTAATAGCAGACAACCCAATGTTGAACCGGGCCTACAGGATCAAACCAACATTGCCTTAAATTTATTCAATACCATTTTACAAACAATAAGAAACCGGGTTGAGTTAGAACGATCATGGGCTGCTATTGAGCGAGACATTAACATCCAAGAACAACAGGAAGCAAGACAGAGGCAGTTGAGAAACTGAATCTGTTTCATTCCTTTTTGATTCCTTATTTTAAAATATTTATTTTAAATCATTTATGGATGCCTTGACGGTATGTTTTATAGCCTTACAACATAAACTCAGGAACAACATCTTTTTGGCGTCGTTGCTGGGGAACGAAGAAACGAATCTTTTCCCTGGGAAGAACGACATTGACATTTTCTGTTTTTGATAGTGAAGAAGGACAAAAAACCTTCTAAGGATAAAATATTTTTCACTTGGTGACTCCACAATAAATAAACTGGCTATTAGCCACAAGAACACCAGAAAAAACCTGGATAGCAAGCAGACCTCGCCAGTCTCCGATCCGGAAAAAAATTTAAAATCACGAAAATCACTTAAACAAATCTTTTTATCCACATATACTATAAATCAACCTAACTTTACACAATCAAACTCATCGGAAACTCTTGAAAGATCACTTTCACTTCCCCCCTCATTCGATACTTTCTCATTTCCTGAAGTTTCTTCTCCAGATTTTCGAGAATCTTCTCCTTGCACTGTCTGAAATTCAGTCCCAAATCTAACCATGGCTGCACAAGGAGGTGCTGGAGCTGGAGGTGGTGCCCCTAGAGGTGGTCAAGTACCGCTTCCTGGGATTTTTTCTAAAGTGGCTACAAGATATGCTCCCCTTGTTCTTCCTGTTCCTCTTCATGATCTTCCTGAGAACTATATGAAAAGCCTTCTGAAATTTATAGGGGAGGGTGATTTGACTGCCCAAGAACATATAAACTTTTTCGATCAATTTGCAGACATACTCAGAATAGAACATGAACATGTTTATTCCAGGCTCCTTGTTCAAACCTTCAAGGGACAGGTGAGGACCTGGTTCTGATCCCTAGCGGCTGGATCTTTGAGATCCTATGAAGAACTTGAAAGTGCATTTATCAGACAATGGGGAGAGAGGAAGGATCACCTCTACTATTTAACCGAATTTGGAGCCCTGAGAAATAAAAACTCTGAGTCAGTTCTAGAATTCACACAGAGGTTCAATAAGTTGTATAATAAAATTCCAGTTGAAGTCTAACCTTCACAACCTGCAACAAAAGTGACTTTTGTTGGCGCTTTTGACCCCGACTTTGCTTTATTGTTGAGAGAAAGGAGATCAATAGATCTTTCTAAAATGCAGGATGATGTGCTTGAGATCGAATCCAATATGATGGCATTAGGAAAACTTAAAGCAAAGATTGAAACTGGAAACAAAGAAAATAAAAAATTTAAAGAGCAAGGTGGACCTTCAGGGTCAGGAAAATCCTCTGGAGATAGAATAGAAGAAATGTCTAGGGTCATTTGAGAACTTTCAAACAAAATTTTGAAAATGGAACTAGAGAAATTGAAAAGAGATAATTTCCCCAGAAATGATTTTCAAAGAAATCATGAACCTCATGGACCACATAAAATAATTAAAAATGAAGATCAAAAAATTCAAACACCCTTTAAAAGTGAAAATTACATCGGAGAGGAAGATTTAGGAGATTTTGAAGAAATCGATGAAGATATTAGTAATCTTGGCAATGATAATAAATCCCCTTATTTGTCTAGATAGAATTACGAATCATATTTAAGTAAAGAAACTACATCGGAAGAACAAGTTAGCAATAATATTACTGATGATTTCACATATCAAAATATTGCAGATGATATTATTGCTGAATTACAGGGAAAATATAATTTGAGACCAAGAAATAAAAATCTTCCAAATGTTCCGACAAAAAAGAGTTTTCCAAGAAACGAAACTGATGAGGTGACTCCAAAGGTTGCAGATACAAAGTATGAAAAAAGAAACACAGTTGATACACAACCTGTACAGTCAGAACCAGTAGGAACACTCCTTGTGAAGACACAAGCTCCTATAAAAGAAAACAAGGTTACATCTCAACGTAAAACTGACAAGAATGGTATGGAAGCCCCGAACATCGAAAATGACAAGGCTCTAGGAAACTTTAATTTGGAAAACGAAATAAATAAAATAAAAATTCCTATTCCCCTTGTTGAGTTAGCTGAAAATCTTGTATACAGAAAACAAATCGCTAAAATGATTAATTTTTCCGAAGATGAAAGCCAGGATGACGCTATTAATTTAGAGGATGACAAACCTATCTTATTTTTCGGTCCACATGTCGAAGGTGCAAGAGATACAGTGGCTCCTTTTTATATTACATTAACCCTATTTGATCACCTTCTCCATAACTGTATGTTGGATTCCGGAGCTTCCCACAATGTTATGCCAAAGGCAATAATGGAAAAACTTGTTCTCGAGTTCACAAGACCCTATGGTGATTTATATTCTTTTGATTCAAGGAAAGTAAAATGCATAGGTAGGATTAAAGACCTAGTGGTAGGTTTGTCTCAAATACCTGCTAAAAGTATCCTTATGGATGTAGTAGTCGCTGACATTTCCCCAAAGTATGGCATGCTATTATCTAGATCATGGGGCGCCAAGCTTGGAGGATCTCTCCAACTAGATATGACATATGCTACAATCCCAGTTTTCAGAGGCCAATTCACTCATCTTTATAGGGAGACTAGGTTGGGATTTACTGTAGGTGACCCGAATAACCCCAAAAATCATCCATTTTATATTGCCGACCAAGATTTAGGAAATTGTATATTATCTTTAGGTGACAATTTTGAAGTAGATTTAGATGATAAATGTATAGAAGAAAAAACTGAAAAAAAAAAAAAGAAATAAAAAAAAATGTATATAGTACTGGAGTATGGAAAATGTATTTTGATGGTGCTTCCTCCTATCTTGGATCTAGGGCAGGAGCACTTCTTATCGCTCCCGATGATCAATTTTTTATTCCTTTTTCATATAGGCTCCAGTGGTACATAGATTGTACAAATAATGTATGTGAGTACGAAGCTCTAGTGCTTGGATTAGAAGCTGCTAGAAGGATGAAAATTAAGAAACTCGAAGTCTTTGGTGACGCTAAGTTAATTATAAAACAAGTAAATCGGCAGTATTAGGCTAAGAATCCTAGATTACGCTCCTATAGGAATTGTGTCTGGGATTTAATCGAGAACTTCTTCACATCTGTGAATTTTCATTTTGTCCCAAGATTCGAAAATCAATAGGTTGATGCTTTAGCGAAAGATGCATCAAATTTTACACCCCTGACTGCTTTTAATTTAAAATATCATATACAAGTGAGACATCACCCTTCAATACCAAATAATATACAACATTGGCAGGTTTTTGAAGATGATGAGCAGCTTCAAAAGTTTCTAGAATCATTAGATGAATTTGCAGAAACGTATACCGATCAGGAAAATCAAAATGATCCTGCTTGGATCATGCAAGAAGGGGAGGATTCTAAATAATTTCACGATAAAATTGCAAACCACCGAATGATTGTTCTCAAGAACAAACAAATCCCCAAGGGTCTAATCCCTTTGGAAAGACGTTTTAATCAAGATGATATCCCCTCTAAAACTACTCTACAACCCCAACCAGAGGAGGTTGAAGATTGTAATATAGGAACTGAAGATAACCCCCAAATGGTTAAACTATCCAAATATTTATCAACAGAAAACAAAAAAAAATATACGGAGTTGTTAAGGAAATATAAATATTTTCTTGCATGGTCGTACGAAGAACTGAAAACATATGACACTTCTGTAATTGAACATAAAATACCTCTCAAACCGGGTGTCAAACCTTTTAAACAAAAACTCCGACAATTTAACCATATTTTATTACCTATTATCGAACGAGAAGTTAAAAAACTTCTTGACGCTAAGATAATTGTACCCCTAATATATTCTAATTGGGTAGCTAATCTGGTCCCAGTTAGAAAGAAAAATGGGGAAATCAAATTATGTGTTGATTTCAGGAATCTTAATAAATCTTCTCTTAAAGATAATTATCCTCTACCTAAAATGGACCATGTTCTTGAAAAAGTAGTAGGGGCTAATAGAATGTCCATGATTGATGGATTTTCAGGTTATAATCAGATTGTTGTTAGTGATCTTGACAAAGAAAAAACTGCATTTACCACTCCTTGGGGCACGTTTATGTATGATAAAATGTCGTTTGGACTAATGAATGCAGGAGCTACTTTTCAAAGCGCAATGGATATTGCTTTCATTGGCGAACATGACAAGTTTGTAGTCATCTATTTAGATGATCTTACTGTTTTTTCAAAATCGGATGAAGACCATATGATTCATCTCAAACAAACATTTGAAAAATGTTACAGGTTTGGTCTATCCTTAAATCCTAAAAAGTCTCATTTTGCTATGGAAGAAGGCAAGTTGTTGGTTCATATCGTATCCCGAGATGGAATCAATATTGATCCTAAAAGAGTAGAGGTTATAGATACAATAACTATTCCTAGGAATGTTAAAGAAATTCAATCATTTTTAGGAAAAATAAATTTCTTGAGAAGATTTATTCCTAACCTCGTTGAAATTGTTAAATTGATTACAGATATGCTAAAAGAAAACAGTGAAGTAAAATGGACAACTGAAGCTAAGGCATCCTTTGCCCATATTAAGAAAGTTATAAGTGAGGCACCAGTACTAGCGAGTCCCTATTACCTCAAAGATTTTCTTATTTTTTCATTTGCCTCTGAACACACGCTTGCTGTTGTACTCCTTCAGAAGAACGAAGAAGGTTTCGAACAACCGATAGCCTTCTTTAGCAAAAGACTCTGAGATGTTGAACTTAAATACAATATAATGGAAAAGCAAGCTTATGCTATGGTAAAAGCATTGAAAGCTTTCAGAACTTATGTTTTTCATTCTAAAGTGATTGCATATGTACCCACTAGTGTTGTAAAGGATATCTTGGTTCAAGCAGATAGTGATGGTAAAAGGGGGAGATGGCTTGCAAAAATTCAAGAGTTCGATTTGGAGGTTAAACCGACCAAATTGGTTCAACAACATCATAATCTAATTTAGGGTTGGCATTACTTTGTTTAGTTTCTACTGATTTAGATGGCTTTGGAGGTGTAGTTGTAGTGTTCTCGGCAGGAGGTTTGTTTGATGTCTTACTCCTAGTGTTGTAAGGGTGAACAGTCTTGAAGTTAGCTTGAAAGATAATATCCGAGAAGTGTCCAAAGATGTTTGGAGAAGACTCTTCTTCTTGAGTTGTTTCCTACTCGACTTCCTCTTGAGGGATTTCAGGAGGCATCAAGTCATCTTGGGCTCCTAGAATTGTCTGGAGAGCGCATTGCAAACTTTCTAAGTTCAATCCTTTGGGGCTTGGATTAGGCCGATTGGCGGGAAACGACTTTCGGAAAGGAGGTTTGTAGGGTCCTTTACTCGAAGAGGCTTCTTCAGTCGACCTTTTTAAATCTATAACTTGATTAGACAATTTTTGTACAACTTTGGTTAAATTTTCCAAATCAGATTTTTCAGGTTGTGTTTTGTTTTGTGTAGGTCTGGGGAGAATTTCAATCTTCTTTTTGGAAGAAGACATAGTCTCAGTTTCGTTGCTAGAAGAGTCCTTAAGACTAAGTATGTCTTTTTCAATCTGAGTAGCCTCTTCGAAGGCTTCTAACAACGTGGCCTTTTTAGATCGTTTAACCCAAATAGCTATACTTTGATGTAGAGCTTTAGTGTAGTAAGCTATTACAAGACTCTCAGCAGGCATAGAATCTGCGGGGATTCGATTTTTAAGCATTGTGAATCTTTGATTAAAATCTTTAACTTTTTCTTTTAAGTTCATTTTTAAGCTCGAAAGATCCATGACTAAGACTTCTGGAGGTTTACCATCTCTGAATTTTTCCAAAAAGCATGACTCAAAATTTTCCCAAGACACTATGGTATGGGGTTGTTGGGAAAAGTACCAAGTGGATGCATTACCCTCAAAGGTGTAAGGGAACAACCTACAGACAACGTCTTCATGTTCAACATTACGAAGTCTGATGGCTAACATAAATTTTTTGATATGATCTTCGGCTATCTGTTTTGAATCGGGATCAAAATTAGGAAGCCATTTCTCTGGGTGCTTAGGTAAAGGGTGTTGGGCTCCAGGTACAGCTACAGCATCCTTGTCCAACCAGGGTCTAGCAGGGTTGTTCTGATTTGTCATTGGGGAATTAGGTGTGGAAGGCTGAGAAGGTGGATTGCCTTCGTTAGAAGAGGAATCTCCTCCAAAATAGGAAGGAGATGAGGGAGGTGGTGAAGGAGGTATCCCAGATCCTCCTGAAGCAGGATTTGTGTTTGGATATGTAGGATTCATAATGAGGTCTATATCACCTAATTGTTCCCTGATATCAGAGAAGTCTAAAGGTTGACCCCTCGGGCGGTTTGGTTGCCTTAAAATAGCCAAGGCACTATGTGTTTTGATAAGAGATTGACGAATGATCTCTTGGATATCACCACCTGTAGGATTAGGGGTTGTTGGCTCAACTGTGATATATGGATCTTCAGTTGAAGTAGTTGTTGTTTGAGGGGGGATATTATCTTGTGAATGGCTTCTAGTCACTATAGGTGTGCGATTAGGTGGAGGAGGAGTCTTGCGACCGCCTCGTGCCATTAATTAAGTTCAGGCCCTCCTTCTAGCGCCATTTGTTGACGGGCGAAATTGATCGTCTGTCAACTGGGAGAGTGGAACCAGTCCGGGGTTGTCTAAATAACCCAAGCTGTTTGGAATGAACCAACCTGACGAGTTTAACGGCTCCGTTGGCCGCCCTAAGGTCTTTTAAGAAAACCAAAGAGAAAACTAATCTAAACTAACTAATCTAACTAAAATAAATAAAACAAACTAAAACTAAATAAAACTAATAAAACAAACTAAAATTAACTAAGACTAATAAAACAAACAAACTAAAAATAAAAGAAACTAACACACTAATCTAATTAAAACAAACTATTAAATTAAACTAAAACTAAATATAACTATTCTAACTATTATATACAATCTACTAATTACTATTATAATAACTCAAATCAACTATCTAATTATCAGCTGCAATATTACTTATTCACAAATGTACACTATAAACAACCTACAGATTTAATTAAAACCTGCAAAACGCATGTGTTTTCTGCCCTAAGACAGCGAGATATGTTTTTTTATTTTTATATTTTATGAAAAAGAAATAAAACTACTGAAATTAAACGATCTAATATATTTACTGAAATTAAATAATCTAATATACTAATTCTAACTAAACTAATAAAAAGAGTAAACAGATAAGCGACTAATTGACCTGGAAGCGCTCCTAATTTGTCCTGCGTATGATGACTTCGAAGCTGGTCGGAGGAAGTAAACTCGCACTGGTTAGTCCATAAGCTTCTCGTAAACGATTAGTTGCGCTTCTCTTTGAAGTGTTTACAGGACAAACAAGACATAAAAAAATCATAACAACTATAAGATGTATAAATCTCTACAATAAGGGAAACCTGTTATGCAAAAACTTATATTAAATAATTCAATTTATGAAGAAGATAAACCTGTCATTCACAAACTGAATTAACAATTGTTATGTCTTTTATACACTTGGAAGAAACCATATATGGATTATAGTGGTTAAAATTATATCACTTGCACATGATCAAGATAGCTAAAGTAGTCATTAACCATACACAAATTGATATACACAAAATGAAACAAAATATTGATATAATGAGAAGCTAAAGCTGTCACAAAATGATGCAGGAGCATCGCTCACTCATCAAGCGAGCCAGCGCGTGGAGCAGAAAGGACAGATGGACAACGCCTATATCAGTTTTGAAATGCTTTGGAAATTGTTGCATCGTTCTTTAATGAAGGCATTCATAAAGAAGCACACTTGTATTGTAAAGGGGACCTTGAGCCTTTAAGCTCTCGTCCTAAGTAGATAGGAAGGAATTTAATAGGTTTAATGCTGTTAGATAGGAATTAATTGTAGATTTGATAGTTGTAGAATTCGAGAGGGAAAGCGGAATATAGGCACCCTCCTTTGTACATTGTAGATGGATGGAAGCATTCAAAAGAGAGGAGCAAGCAGAGAACCTGTGAAGAACACCCATGTACAGATTGAATTAATAGAAGAGAGTCTTTGATTCGACTTCATGGTTTGTGTTGTTTCTCTGTGTTGGTAGTATGCTCATGGATGTTTGCTTTCTTGTATGCATTTGCTTTTGAGTATGTTGTGCATGTGATTTCAGAGGTCTACTGAAGTATGTGGGAGAGAAAAGAACGAGTTTCAATTGTTTCTCTATTTGAGCCAGGAAATTCCTGCATAGAGTGTAGTCGAATTCATCTGCATAGAGTGCGTTGATTGAGGCTCAACAGTTAGACTCTTATTATCATCTGCCCAGAAGTTGAATTGGGCTGTTCGAGCCGTGCAGAAGAAGTGCAGATCGAACTTGAAGTTTCAACCACTAGTCTGAGCCAAGGAAGGCATAGACTACTATTGCAGGAAGTGCACAAAGTCTGGAAGAACTCAACACTTCGAGAGTTGTTGGGTCGAGTGCGAGGAGCGTGTGTAAATTCTCTGAGGGAGTCAGAGTTGACAAGCTCAGGAGGGATAGTTCCTTCGTGGATACTGTGGGAACAGACCCAGGAGAGGCTCGAGCAGGAAGAAGCTGTGGAGTGGAAGAAATCCTCAAGGAGGAGAATCAACGGCCAGAAGTTCGCAGAGGAGAATTGCGAAATCTCGCTGACCGTCAGATCTGGGAGAAGCTGCGAGGGATTTAACCCGTAGGCGCAAAGAGGGAACCGGTCATCTGGATTCGGCATATCGGGGTTCACAGAGGTGAGAGTTCCATACTTGTCGAAATCGCGATTCGCGATTTCCCGAAGCCGTTGGAGCCGTTGATCGAGACGGGGACAGGTGGCACGAGATCCCAGAGAGTCGAGACTCGGCATTCGGGACTTTTCGGTGCAAAGGTTTTGTGACAGGTGAAATCGTGATCCTGCGATTCCCGATAGAGAGGAGAGAGGAGGCGACGTGGCAGGGAAATAGCACATGTGCCATCGGAATTCGGGTTTTAGGAGTCCATAGTCCAAGTGAACCGTGAACTCACATGTTCCAATTTCCCGATAGGGAAATTCCCAACAAAGCACGAAAGCATTGAACCTTTGACCCATCGGGGTTCGGGGTTTTGAATAGCTCGAGAACCGCGCACTCAGGTTTCGCGATATTGCGAAACCTGATTTCCCGAGAAAACAGTCGGGAGAACAACAGAGTACCCTGTGGGTGAAGAAAGGTTTCGATACGGGATCTGAGGGAATTATAGCTCTTCGGGCCTGAGTCAAGAAGGTCCTGGTGAGAGCGGTCGGACCGTGAGGGTCACGGCTTGCGTCAGTGTGGTATCAGATCTGGGAGTATCTTTGCTTTTTGTAGCAGAGACAGAAATACACCATGCCGCCTAGAAGAGAAAGGCAGTCACCTGATCAAGAAGACATGGATGTGCGAAGAAGAGGTAGGTCGGGAGGGAATCCAGAAATGGAGCGCCAAATGAGAGATCTCCGAGCAAGACTCGAGGAGATGGAGATAGAGCAGAGACGCGGAGTTAGTGCTGGGGAATTCAATGATTCCGAGGTGGAAGAGGAAGCTGGACATGATGCTGAAGAAGTCACAGCAGAAGATGCGTCGACAGAACGGCTGATTAAATCCATTTCTAGGATGAGTTCCAAGACCAAAATGGACATTCCAGTCTACGAAGGAAGCCTAGATGCAGAAGAGTTGCTGGATTGGATCCGAGCTCTTGATACCTACTTCGATTATGAAGATATCGAAGAGGACAAGAAGGTAAGGCATGCTGTCACAAAGTTGAAAGGACATGCAGCTTTATGGTGGGACGAGCTATAGGCGGATAGACGTTCCAAGGGAAAACAGAAGATCAAAAGTTGGGATCGGATGATCGCGAAGATGAAAGCGAAATTCATCCCGAGAGATTACCAGATCACTCTGTTCAGGCGAATGCAGAACCTGAGACAGAAGCTGATGACAGTCAGGGAATACACTGAGGAGTTCTACCGACTCAATATCAGAGCAGGTCATCGGGAGAGCGATGATGAGAAAGTGGAGAGATATCTGAATGGTCTAAGATATGACATTCAGGATGAGTTAAGAATGCTAACCATCAGGACGGTGGAAGATTCTTACCAAATGGCTCTAAAAGTCGAAGAGAAGCTGATCCGTAAGCAGGGTCAGCGAGGGCGAGGAAGAAGTCAGCCCAGAGGCAAGGCAGTTGCCCAGGAGAAATATCAGAAGCCCAAGGAGGAATGGAGGAAGCCTCAAGGTAAGATGGAAAGGGGCGAAACCTCACAACAGAGGCAACAATATGCTGATCCGAGGAGACAGCATACAGAGCAGGGTGGCAGATATGCTGACATGAACACTTTTCCTCGTACCCGAGGTAGAGGAAGGGGCCGAGGTAGAATCATCACATGTTTTACCTGTGGAAAGGATGGACATAAAGCCGTTGAATGTCCGGATAGGAACATGGATAGAAGTGAAGCTCACATCACTGAGGTGCAGAGGCGTGATGTTGAGAACGAAGATGCAGACAGCGGAAGGTCGCTTGGAATGCATAAAATCCTTTTGACACCTGAGAAAGAGGTGGAAAGCTCAGTACAGAGGAGCAGACTATTTAGAATGGCTTTCACAGCCAAGGACAGGAAATGCAAGGTCATAGTTGACAGTGGGAGCACCGATAATCTCGTTTCAACCGAGATGGTGGAAAAACTAGAGCTGGAAACAACTAAGCACCCGAGTCCATATAAAGTCTCGTGGTTACATAAAGGACATCGGGTAAGTGTCACTAAACAATTCTTAGTTAAATTCAAGATTGGGAATTACCATGATGAGATTTTGTGTGATGTTATTCCCATGGATGTATGTCACATATTGCTGGGTAGACCATGGCAGTATGACATAAATGTTGTTCATGATGGGAGGATGAACACATATACCCTAGAGAAAGATGGGAGGATCCATAAATTTCTTCCGATAAAGGATAAAGAAGTGAAGCCGAAAGTAAACAACACCATACTTCTTATGAGTGGGAAGGAACTTCTCACAGAGATGGAGAAGAATGAATATCACAATTCTTTGTTGTCAAGAAGCCGAGAATTGTCCTGACAAGCACAAGAGTGGATGACTTACCAGACGAGATTCAGGAACTGTTGGGAGAGTTCGCTGATATCATCGTGGATGAACTACCTCGTTTGTTGCCACCGATGAGGAGTGTGAGTCATCACATTGACCTCATACCGGGAGAAAGTTTGCCGAATAAAGCAGTGTACAGGTTGACACCCCAAGAAAATGAGGAGGTAAAAAGACAGGTATAGGATCTGCTGGATAAAGGACTGGTCAGAGAGAGCCTGAGTCTGTGTGTTGTTTCGACAGTACTAAGTCCGAAGAAAGATGGAGGCTGGAGGATGGGTACAGACTCCAGGGCGATAAACAAGATTACCATCAGGTATAGATTTCCACTGTCGAGAATGGATGATCTGATGGATTGCCTGAGTGGGGCAAATTACTTTTCAAAGATAGATCTGAAAACCGGATATCACCAGATTCGCATGAGGGAAGGTGATGAATGGAAGACAACATTCAAGAAAAACGAGGGTTTGTATGAATGGCTGGTCATGCCGTTTGGCTTGACAAATGTGCCAGGCACATTCATGAGGCTGATGAATGAAGTCCTGCGGGAATTCATTGGCAAATTTGTGGTCGTGTATCTGGATGATATACTGATTTTCAATAAGACCAAGGCTGAAAACTTGAGACACTTGGCCATTGTAATGAGAAGATTGCAGCAGGAGAAGCTGTTGGTCAACATGAAGAAGTGTTCCTTCATGAAGACAGAGCTCATCTATCTGGGCTTTGTTATCTCAACGAATGAGTTGAAGATGGATCCTGAGAAGGTGTAAGTGATCAAGAATTGGCCATCACCGAGAAATGTTTTCAAGGTGAGAAGTTTCCATGGATTGGCTAGTTTCTACAGAAAATTCATCAGGAATTTCAGTGGAATTAGCGCAGCAATGATGGACACCGTGAAAAAACGACATAAAGTTTTTCACTAGACAGTAGAGACCGAGAGGAGATTCAATCTGTTGAAGCGGAAGATAACAGAGAAACCAATTTTGGTGTTGCCTGATTTCCAGAAGACATTTCAAGTGAAATGTGATGCGAGCGGATATGCCATAGGAGGGGTCTTGAGTCAGGATGACAGACCAGTGGCATATTTCAGCGAGAAGCTGGATGAAGCAAAGCTGAAATACTCCACATATGATAAAGAGTTTTATGCCATTATACAGGCATTGAAGAAATGGAGGCATTACTTGATACCCAAGGAATTTGTACTATACAGTGGCAACCATGCATTGCAGTTTATGAGTCAACAGGATAAGTTGAACCAGAAGCATGCAAAATGGGTAGAGTACATGCAGAATTTCACATTTGTGATCAAACACATTTCAGGGACTGCTAACAAAGTGGATGATGCTTTGAGCAGGAAATGTTTACTGTTGCAGGAGTTCAAGGTCAAGACATTGGGTTTTGAGAATCTGAAGGACATGTATGCAGGTGATGCAGACTTCGGAGAAGCATAAGAAGCAACTGAGAATCTAGTTCTCAGGGATCGGAGTCCGTGGATAGATTATATGATCCAGGATGGATTGTTGTTTAGGGGAAATCAACTGTGCATTCCGAATTGCTCCATGAGGGAGAACCTGTTGAAAGAGAAGCATAGTGGAGGATTAGCAGGTCATTTTGGGCATGACAAAACATTCGCAAAGATGAGCGAATCGTATTTTTGGCCAGGCATGCGAGCAGATGTTAAAATATTTGTTGACAGATGCAAGATTTGTCAGCATTCAAAAGGGAGAAAGTAGAATGTAGGTTTTTATCAACCATTACCCATACCTGAGAGGCCATGGGAGGAAATCAGCATGGATTTTGTTCTGGGGTTGCCGAGAATGCAAAGAGGAGTTGATTCCATCTTCGTGGTGGTAGACAGGTTTTCGAAGACGACACATTTTATTCCATGTCAGAAGACCAACGATGTGACACACATCGCGAACTTATTTTTTAAAGAAATCGTCAGACTGCATGGATTGCCGAGAAGCATAGTCTCGGATAGGGATACTAAATTCATAGGTCATTTTTGGAGGACGCTATGGAAAAAGCTCAGAACTAATTTTGCTTTTAGTTCAGATTACCATCCGCAGACGGATGGGAAAACAGAGGTGGTGAACAGGAGTCTGGGGGATTTATTGAGAAGCTTGGTGACAGAGCACCACAACAGCTGGGATAATGTATTACCACAGGCAGAGTTTGCGTACAACGATTCGGTGAATCGGAGTACAGGCAAAATCCCATTCCCAATTTTGTATGGAACACAACCGAGGGGAGTTTCTGAGCTCAGAGAGTCAGAACAGGCCGCAACTAGCAGTGCTAGCGCTGAAGAGTTCGTTGAGGCGATGAGAGAACTTCACAGTCAGGTGAAGCAGCGACTGATGAAATCAAATCAAGAGTATAAGCGCAGAGCCGATCAACAAAAGAGACAGCTTCAGTTTGAAGTTGGTAATTTGGTTCTGGTGCACTTGCGGAAAGAAAGGTTCCCGAGAGGAACATACAATAAACTCAAAATGAAGAAAATCGGGCCATGTAGAGTCCTGAAGAAGTTCGGAGAGAACGCATATGAAATTGAGTTGCCGGATGGCATCGGGATATCTCTGATATTCAATGTTTCGGATTTATATCCATACAGGGCTGGAGAAGTAGAAACTGAAGATGAGGGACCAGTGATCCAATGGCAGAAGCAATTATCGGTAGCAGAGAAGCCGCAGATGGAGTAAATACTGGACAAGCGAATGGGAAAGAAGACCAGGCGAAAGCAGTACTTCGAGTACCTGGTGAAATGCAAGAATCACCCAGTGGAAGATGCCACCTGGGAGATAGAAGCAGTCATACAGAAGCATGGGCAGACTGTGCAGGAGCTCATGGATAGGAGCCCATGAATATTTTCAAGCCGAGGAGTATGATGCAGGAGCATCGCTCACTCATCAAGCGAGCCAGCGTGTGGAGCAGAAAGGACAGCTAGACAGCGCCTATATAAGTTTTGAAATGCTTTAGAAATTGTTGCGTCATTCTTTAATGAAGGCATTCATAAAGAAGCACACTTGTATTGTAAAGGGGACCTTGAGCCTTCAAGCTCTCGTCCTAAGTAGATAGGAATGCATTTAATAGGTTTAATGCTGTTAGATAGGAATTAATTGTAGATTTGATAGTTGTAGAATTCGAGAGGGAAAACGGAATATAGGCACCCTCCTTTGTACATTGTAGATGGATGGAAGCATTCAGAAGAGAGGAGAAAGAAGAGAACCTGTGAAGAACACCCATGTACAGATTGAATTAATAGAAGAGAGTCTTTGATTCGAGTTCATGGTTTGTGTTGTTTCTCTGTGTTGGTAGTATGCTCATGGATATTTGTTTTCTTGTATGCATTTTCTTTTGAGTATGATGTGCATGTGATTTCAGAGGTTTACTGAAGTCTGTGGGAGAGAAAAGAATGAGTTTCAATTGTTTCTCTGTTTGAGCTAGGAGATTCCTGCATAGAGTGCAGTCGAATTCATCCGCATAGAGTGCGTTGATTGAGGCTCAATAGTTAGACTCTTATTCTCATCTTCCCAGAAGTTGAATTGGGTTGTTCGAGCCATGCATAAGAAGTGCAGATCAAACTTGAATTTTTAGCCGCTAGTCTAAGCCAAGGAAGGCATAGACTACTGTTGCAGGAAGTGCACAGAGTCTGGAAGAACTCAACACTTCGAGAGTTTTTGGGTCGAGTGCGAGGAGCGTGTGTAAATTCTCTGAGGGAGTCAGAGTTGACAAGCTCAGGAGGGATAGTTCCTTCATGGATACTGTGGGAACAGGCCCAGGAGAGGCTCGAGCAGGAAGAAGCTGTGGAGTGGAAGAAATCCTCAAGGAGGAGAATCAACAACCAGAAGTTCGCAGAGGAGAATTGCGAAATCCCGCTAACCATCAGATCTGGGAGAAGCTGCGAGGGATTTAACTCGTAGGCGCAAAGAGGGAACCGACCATCGGGATTCGTCATATCAGGGTTCACGGAGGTGAGAGTTCCATACTCATCGAAATCACGATTTGCGATTTCCCGAAGCCATTGGAGCCGTTGATCGAGACGGGGACAGGTGGCATGAGATCCCAGAGAGTCGAGACTCGGCATTCGGGACTTTTCGGTGCAAAGGTTTTGTGATGGGTGAAATCGCAATCCCACGATTCCCAATAGAGCGGAGAGAGGAGGCAACGTGGCAGGGAAATAGCACACATGCCATCAGAATTCGGGGTTTGGGAGTCCATAGTGCAAGTGAACCGTGACCTCACATGTTCCGATTTTCTGATAGGGAAATTCCCGACAAAGCACGAAAGCATTGACCCTTTGACCCATCGGGGTTCAGGGTTTTGAACAGCTCGAGAACCGTGCACTCAGGTTTCGCGATATTGCGAAACCCGATTTCCTGAGAAAATAGTCGGGAGAACAACAGAGTACCCTGTGGGTGAAGAGAGGTTCTGATACGGGATCTGAGGGAATTATAGCTCTTCGGGCCTGAGTCAAGAAGGTCCTGGTGAGAGCGGTCGGACCGTGAGGGTCACGACTTGCGTCACAAAACACCAAATTCTTTTTCAGTCTGTATTAGAAATTCATATCCTTGTTCTCCCACGAATGAGGATGATCATTATTACAAAAATGATAGGTATTTATAAGTCTCTCCACAAGGTAAAACCTCCTTGTGGATAATATCAAATTGTTTTACATAATCTGGGAAATATCCCAAAATCAACTTGGTCGCAACCCTGCCCTTCGCGAGCACGGTCGCCCCACCAGGACCTTCACCAATCCGCGGCCCGAAGAGTTGACACTCTTCCTTCCCTTATCGGGGGTTCGCAACCCACAGTCTCTCACACACACGCTTCCCCCTTTATAACTTGCCTGGGGAAAAGGATCGGAGTCTCGCCTCTCGCGAGTCCCGACGTCGAATGTCTCTTTCCCGGATTCCCGAGACCGAGGAAAGTCAACGTTGACTCTTCTTCGCTTCTCGCCGCTCGGAGAATGTGTCCTCCCACACCCGGAGTCCGAAATCCCGAGATGCCGATCCCGCGATTTCGCCCTCTCGTGACTTCGCGCCTCGGCCGTTAATCTTTCCTCCTCCTGAGACCCAGTGTCCCGAGGTCGCGAGGCCCGAAGTCGCGTGCTCCGTCAATGACCTATGAGTCCTTGATAAAGAAAGAAAAGTTGTCGGACTTAAACAATCCGTCCTCACGACTTCCGGCTCAATGGGCCAGTCTCTCCCCTTCTCTTTCCAAAGTATTTAGCCTCAGTTTCGCTCGCACTCTAAGGAGTTCTCTGAAGTCTTATTCCCTTCATAATATTCCTTCCTGCTATGGTCATCATAACCGATCACTGTCTCTTCAAGCAACCCTGCAACTGCACCACCCCGGACTCAACCCGACTGCACCCCGCAGAACTTCTTGACTGACTTGAGAAACAACTGAATCCTATTATTCATGCACCTAGTTCCTTATCCTTCCACATAATCAAGTATACAGCATATGAAAGAAGGACATAGCTAAGAAT
>ML783810.1:98491-134447 GCA_009831015.1 Picea engelmannii | reverse complement strand
GAATCTCCAGGCTCAAACAGAGAAACAATTGAAACTCATTTATCTTTCTCTTAGATTTCTAACTTGATATGAAATCATATATGCAGCATATAGAAGGAAAGCATAAAAGGAAGCTAACATGCAACAGCATAATATTAACAAGATACAGAGAATAATCACAGCCATGACCTGAATCAATCTTTCTATTAATTCATGAACTGTACATGGGGACTCTTCACAAGTTCTCTGCTTGTTCTTTCTTCTTCCTCCTGATGCTAATGCGGATCTCAGATCTCTAATATCCTAATAATACAGAAAAGGAGGGTGCCTATATTCTGTTTTCCCTCACAAAAGCTAAATTGTCTAATCTACACTTAATGACTCTATCTACCTGTATCCAATCTAATCTTTCTGCATTAAAATCTAATAAGTGTTCCTATTGTACAAGGACGAGAGCCTATCTGCTCTAGGTCCCAATTGATACATAAGTACGCCTAAATATGGATTCTTTTATTCAATCGGCGGCGCTCCTCAAAATAGTCACGACCGTGACCCTGACGTCTCCCTTCGAAGTCTTTTCCATCTTCCCGTGCAGGCGCGCACGACGAGGTGTGGATGCTCCTGCATCACAACTAAACTAGGAAATCAAAAATGCAAGTAAAATCTTTGAAATATCCCCTAACTTCTCATCAAAGCCACTGCCATTTCGAATTGATCCGCAACAGACCAAAAATAACCAATTAGAAAGACATTTTTATTAATAAAACAATTAAAAATTTATCCTACAGACTTAGCTACAGAATCATCTGATTTTGTAGCTAGTCTAAAATAGCATACAGGACCAGATAGAAATCAAATCAAATCTTTTTTTTTTTAAATAATCCAATCCAATTTTCTTTTAATAAACATTAAAAACGAATCACTAATGACTCACATGATTTTATCATTCCAATTAAACCAAATCAAAAGTGATTCAATCGAAACAGGGGTAGGAGTACTTTGTTTTTCAGTTGCCATAAAACCGGGTCAAACAGTAACAAGACTGTTTCATATCTAAATGAAATTAATAGTGAATCATATCGTATAGGATACTATGTAATCCAACAAAATCATAATCGAACACAATCAAAATCGATTTGTTACGGCTGTAACAATGTGCATAAGATTCCTGTTGTTTTAATCAAATACCAATATGGAAATACTGTTACGATTATAGTCAAATAAAACATTCATAACAACATCAACCAAACTTTTCCATAGACTTCGATTGCTGAGCGTTACACAGTCAACAAACAGGACCAAAAATAGTGATCACAACCATCATCAAATCGACAGAGATGATAATCGTAAACTGGGCAACAATCAAATCGAATCATGACTGAGTCAAATATAGAAACAAATCGTAATCCTGGGCATAATCACTTTCATTCCAAAATCAAATTTAAACAATATATTTGTTGTAATATGAATCGAACTGATAACACGGTCAAACAAAACAATGTGAATCGATTGATTGGGTATAACAGTTATGATTCGTATCTATTCACAATTTGGTTACATATTAACATAAACATATTGACTGGTATTCGAATTGGTCAAAAATGACATGGAACGTAAAATCATAACAGTTAACCATTATTGCCAACCACATCGTATAGAATATAATCAATTCGAATCGAAACATTGACTGTGTTCAAAATCGAAATACCAGAAAAAACTTATATTTAGAAAATATATTAACAACTTCAATAAGCAACAGAGTATTCAATTCAAGCCAAATTAAATCAAATCCATACCACGATCAATCGAATCAAAGCTAAATCCAATCAAAGTTAAACTGGGAAAACGACATTCGATTTATCAAAACAAAATTATATACAATAATGCATGCTTATGTGACGAAGAAAATATACGCTGTAAACAGAGCTATGAGTTTGTCATATAAACAGGTGATAGTCATACCAGTGAGGCTGCTCGAGCTACGCCAATTTCGAATTGACGACCGCTGTAGCCGACTCCACATTCTTAAACAAAATAGAACCTGTTGTTCGTTGTTTCTTATCAGTGGCTTGCAATTTATCCCTTTGACTGGTGAGCCTTGCAACTTGATCCTCCAGAGAATGAATTCTGGACTGCAGCATTGGCACATCAAGGTAATACCTTTCTAACCACGAGCCACACTGATCACATGGTGGAGAAGCTGGTTGAGATAGAGCAGGGGAGGTTTTTGACGAGTCACCAGGGGTTTCACAAGGCATTTTAATGCCTGGATAATTAGGGTCATTTTGCAAGCAAGGTGGTAGGTTTTTCACAAAGTCGTATGCGGGTTTGTCACACAGACCTTCCAAATAGGGATACTCACTTTCCAGGTAACGTTCAACCTCCGAGTCAGAATCTTCAGTCACCATGATAAGGTCAGGGTTGACAGGAATTTTCGGTTTGTTTCTTGCCATGCAAGAGATTAGTCGGGCATTCTTTTTGCCTTTGGAATTCGCAGTAGGTTTGGATTTAGGCTTTTTAGCCATGGGTTTAACAGTTTCGACATCCTTGGTCACAGAATGGGGTAGGTCGATAGGTGAGTCGGGTAGGGGTTTAGGTAACAGAGAACTGTAGGGTATCGGGGGTGCAGACTTGCCCTCACTCACCACAGGTTTGTCGACCTGTGGTGGGTTTGAATCTTCAAATTTATTACGAGTAAGAAAATCATTCCAACAGTCTCAGTGTAACCCCAAATGACAAATAACAAGAATTTTAATTAACCCAAAGTGAAAAAGGTTTCTATCGGCCTGGTTCCGTTTATATCTTTTAGACATTTTGAACAGGCTCCTATGCAAGTAATAAGGCATATTAATCTCATAGCCCATGAAAACCATAAGAAACCGAAGGTGGTACAAGAAAACAAAAGCATACCGACCCTCGCAGGTGATAAACTGCTTGGTTATCATCAGCAATTTGTGCCATCGTTGCTTTAGCATACTCGCGGGAAAACCTTTGTCACAGGAGCTCACCCTTCGCGACTGGAAGAGCAGTGTCCACGGGACATCTTCCACTTTGAAATTTTTTGACCATCTTTTCCCAGTGACAAGCAGACCAGTAGCTAAGCTGAGAAATTGCTCGTCAATTTCCAATTGCACATCCCCAACCTTGGCTCGGCGGCCATCAAAGGTTAATGCGAATTGTCGAGCCACGCAAGGGTTAAATCCATCAAAATTTCGTATGAACGGGAGCCATCCAAATTCCTCAAGGTTGTTGTAAGCACTATCGAACATCAACAAAGCCTAGAAACCATTGGTTTCAGCCCTTATGACTGGATCCATGGTGCGAGCACATGGTAGGGTTTGGATACAACACACAGGAGCAAAATCGTTTGGGCTAACAACTGAGAACGATGAAAGGGGAGGCAAATTAATGTGCGCGTGCGAGGGTGGTGGGATAGTTCACCGCCATGCAAAACAATAATGACCAAGTACAAGGCTGCTCAATCAATCATGACATCATTCAAACCATAATATTCGGCCAACCCAATGAATCAAACGGTGGATGATATGTCAATGCGCCAATCTATTGTTTAAAACCACGAATGTTCAATACGAAATCAAACCCGAAGTTAAATATGTGCCATTGTAATAATTCAAAACATTGTCATTCAACGTTAAATCAAAACCCAAATGTTTAACCATCACGCCATTGGATAATGTGTAATCAACATTTATAAACATAGTGACCAATGATTTCATAAAATCGACAAGCCAAGAGCTTATAATAATAAGGATCACATTATATAAAACAAAATCAACCATGACCCTTATAGAATCAAATATAACCCATAAATTTACATGCTCAATGCCTTATCAATCAAATAAAGATCAAGTTGCGCAATCAAAGAAAGAATAGGCAAATGGACATAGTTCGAAAAATCATTCCAGCCACTTAATAACAAACCAAAAGTAAGTGCCTTTCAGAATATCAATGAGAATATCATGACAGTTCAAATAACGATGGAGGATTTTTCATGCTTACAGTCGTGAAAACTAAATTGAAACCAATTTTCAAATGTCGCATGAAATGAAAATATCGTCTATTTGCAAACAACGACGATAATTTGAAGTTCAGAAGTCATAGGTGTAGGCAGCTTATAGGTCAATGGAAAAAATTGAATTGGCTGCCAACACTCCAGTGCCTTCATTTCTGGATTCTGAGTGAGTCTCTTATAAGTATGGGCACTGTGATCACTTATATGTTTACATTCCATGGCAAGGGCCTTTATTATCTCAACTTTTCTTCAAGAAGTTGCATCTCTTTGATCCCTCACATCTTGCAGGGTGTTGGGCACTGTGCGGAGCTCTAAGTTTGTTATTCTGTGTTGTACTTGTTGGATAGCTTCTGTGAGCTGCTCTAATTGATGCTCGACTCGATATTTTTCCTTTGGATCTAAGCCTGTCACAGAGCGAAGTGCTTTGTTGACTGCTTCTTTCACTTCGATTTGTTCTGTGAGCAACTACTCTTTTTCTTGTTGAATCTATGTTTTCTCCTCTTGAAACTTTTTCTATAGAGAAACCTTCTCCTACTTTGCAAATTGATGTTGTTCTACGACTACTTATTGCACTTGATTCAAGGCCTGGGTGGCTTGTTTGGTTTCTTCCTGTGCGCGACGAATGCGAGATTCGATCGCATCATCTAGTTGGTGGAGTTGGGTTGGCTCATCTACCAACTCTTGTTCTTCCGACAGTAGGGGTGCAGTGGACACTGCGCGACTAGACTGAAGAGCCTGTTGTACCCCTCGGAGCTCAACCTCGATTCTTTTGTACATCTCCTCCTTCTTGGCTTCATGTTTCTGTAAGATTTCTTGCGAGGTGTCACTTACAACTGCGATGATGAAGTTAAAGTCATCGATAGTGAGCACAGTCTGCATCTTGGTCAAGGTGGTTATGGATTTCTTTTGGGAAGAGGGTTTCAGGGGAGAAACCTTCCTCTTCTTCAATGGATCAGCCTCATCCCTAGGTGGTGTTACTTTTACTTTCTTCTGCTCATCTTATTTTCCATTTATCTATTCTACTTCGTCATAACCCCCTTGGTCAGGTGATATTGAAGAAATTTTTTCTGATGCACTGCTTAAGTCTTGGACTTTTGCGGTCTTTTTCCTTCTGTTGGTTCTAGGTGTGTCATGTTCTTTGTGAGTGGCCTCCGAGCTATCAAGTTCGGGGTCAAACATCTCTGCAGGATTAGTGGGGATAAGGAGGTTTTCTAACCTGTCCTTAGTTATCTTCTCGAGGTCCTCTTCTGTGAGCTTGTAGTACAAATGAAGCTCCTCCTTATGCGTGTCTTCTCACACAGTTATATAGATGAAGTGTCAATCTGCATGTAAATTCATGAGGGGTCAGAACCAGTGTAGGGTGTTTGGTGTCAAATTCGATATCCCTCTTTAGTTGGAGATAATATGTGTGAAATATTACATTTGACTTCCACTGTTTTCCCATATCGTTTGAGGACCAGAGCGTGGTGAACTTCGCAGCAAGTGGCTCGAATGGGTCAATGTCCGGGAAGGTTGCACCTTTCATCATCTCCCAAGCAATAAATGCGATGAGGATTAGGATCTATCTAAAGTGGAACTCATAGCCCTGATCCTATGCTTCGTGGTAGTCTAATTCCATCTAATTAACTAGGTACTTCACCTAGTTAATCTTTAGGCCTTCCACGCATTTCCCTGTGAGGTCAATGACAAACCCTGTAACCTACATGGGTCTATTCTTCCTTACTAGATTTATTGCTATTAATTGGCATGCTAGGCACACTGCACCATTCTATATGGAAGCTACCTTATAGCCTCGCGTCCCCTTCTCAACATCGCCATAGGTATCCTTGATCTTCTGTGCTAATGCGCGATCTATGGATTTCCTTGGATAGAAGTCTTGTAGGTCAGGTCCTTGCATACTTAATACATTGATCCTATGGATGAGTGTCAGATCGACTGTGATACATTGGTCTAGCCATAAGTAGCCTCCATGATAACATGAGAGTAGGAGATTAACACAAGTGTTAACCTCTTGGTGCCTTCCAAAGTGTGGGATTTTCATTACATTCGATAGCGTGGACTGCGTGAGGTTCATCATCCACGGTTGGGGGATTATTTTCAAGTTCTTTCCCTTCGTCCTGGTCAAGTATTTATATGGGTGAGCATACTATGGTTCTTGTGGTCTCCTAGGTTGAAGTTGTTGAACTTCAATATTGCAATATTGTCCTGCTGCGCTCTAACTATGCATATCCCCTTCGGGAGGTATGCAGTAACCATGGTGTAATCAAAATATATTGGCACACTATCATGACTCACCACACTAGCCAGAGGTAGGATGTAGTCAGGTAAGATGGTAAATATTATCTTCGCATTTTCTAGGTCATCTCTGTGCTTGGTTCTCTTTTCTATGACAACTCGGGATGGTCTAGATCTATGAGCAGTCGGCGGAGAGGTTTGCAATCCTCTCAGCAATGATTCTTGTACACCCACAGACATAGACATTACTCTTTTAGTCATGAAGTCGATGAGTACCTCCTTCACAGACTCTTCGACTGCTCTAAGTTCTTCGAACATAAACGCTCGTGGTTGAATATCTCAGGTTTGAAGAGTAACTACTCAATTCAATGGGATGGATGGTGATAGCTCAATGATCATTGTGTGAAATAAAATGATCTACGGGCTCAGACAATCATGTTTGGAAAAAAATTTCTCAGTGCAAGGCTCGATGGAATAAGTAGATAACTAGGCAACGGATCTCTTCAACGGGTGAGAAGCCTTCATTAATTCAGTTAAGTTCATTACGACACAGTCCCAATGGTCCGATGGTAAGATTTCTGACCATAAATGTCGTTCTACCTATTCATGGCATCATTCTAATAGTTATGATGTTTCCAACGACTATATTGCTTCGCCATGGCAAAGTGCCATGTGGCGTTGTTCTGTTATCCTGACGAACTTCCAGTTTTGAAAATTTTCCTTCTACGAAGTTCCCTCTGGAACCTTCTATAAATTTTCGATCTTTGATCTCTTCTTACTTAATTTTCTAGCCTTCTTTCCAGTCAGCTTCATCTCGGTATTCCTGTTTCCATTTTGATTCTTATCTCCTCTTGGCATAGTAACTTCGCTCTGTTGACATTATTTCCTAGGATTCAAGGGAAATACTTCTTTTCTATCTGGGGTAGGTGCTTCAGTATTTTGTGAGTCTTCCTATGTTATTTCAACTTTGACATCCAATTTTTTGGTTCTAAATAGCTTCGATCTGTTCTCCTATTCTTCAATCAAGTGTGTGATCCTCCTAGTCATGAAATATTTTAATTCTTGCTTCTTTTGCTCAGAGATTTCCTCTTCTTTTCTGCTGGCCTGATCCCTTTCAATCCAAGGTTTTCCTAGTAACATAGCAAATGGGGCATTGTTCTCAGTAAATTTAACAACCTAAAAATATTCTTCCAGCAAGGTTCCATGAGAACTCATAGATACCTGGGTAAGTCTTCCACATAGGTAATCAACTTTCCTCTAAATAATCCTATTCCTCCCAATGAAGGAATCATAACAGGCTTTCCTAAAATTTCTCAAGTTCTTTCTGTCATAATATTCACCTCTGTTTGTTCATCCAGAACGCAGTCAATGTTGAAGTCTCCTATTCTTTCTTCTATGCACTCTTTTTCTTTGAAGATCTCTAGTAAGTTGATATTTCAGTGGTCATTCAGGGTTTCTTTCATTTGTAGCAATACATACTCTGATTCTTATGTTGTTTCTACCATGGTCTCAGTGTCTTGACCTTTCTCATGGTCTTCTTGTCTCGTATTCATTCTTTCAAGTTTAGCAATCATTCTAGGGCAATCCAAAACTTTATGATCCATATATTTACAAAAACGACCACTGGGTCTTCTACAAGGGCATTCCTTAGCAAGATGTCCCAGTCTTCTGCAACTGTAACAAAGAGTTAATCCTCTCTTTCTCTTAAATGATCCCCATCCTTTCTTTTATTGCGCACTAGGATCATGGTAGCTAACCTGCAAAAAGATCTTTCTAGGATCCTGCATCCATTTATTAGTCCAAACATTCTTTCTATGCATAGGAATAACATATCTTTCACTATTTTTATCAGATCTACTCATATCAAATCTTCGTTCTTCTAGTTGTGCCCTAGTTTTCAGGTTAGGACAAAATTTATCAAACATATCTAGATCCATATTCTTGAAAACAAAATTCCACTTATCTTACTTTCAGCAGAGCACAAATCTTCCAGATCTAAAACTTTTCACTATTCTTACCTCTTTCAAAGCACAAAGAATTCATATCTTACCTTTTTTTTCTTCAGATCGAACTTCTCTTCTTAGCACAGAGCTTCACAATCCAAGTAGAGTACTGTGCACCAGGGAAACACATCTACGCATGGATATTTCACATTTTTGGGTCAAATCTTCACACAGAGCTTCTTCTTCCTCAGTTCCCAACAATCAAAGTTTCAGGTCTCGACAACGGAACCATTTGTTGGCACAAGGGCAAACCCAAGGTTCAATGCTACAACAACGCACCAACAAAACCCTAACTATCGGCCCTTTAGGAAACACCTACAAAGAAAATGAAGTCTCACCTGAGGTATAGGTAGGGGTGGTTGCAGGACTCAGATGTTTGCAACCTTAGCTAAGACACAGATCTATGATTGTAACACCTTAATAGAGAACTTAGAAATTATGATTCATCAATATTCAGTCTTAGTTTACAGTGCATCTAAACCCTAAAAACAAATCAACGCAGTATTCACACAGATCCAATAGATTCAAGCACTAAGCATACCAATAGAGATCAAATCTAGCATTCATTCACATTATTCATCACTAAGCTATCATATCAGATTCATCTATCATATAACATTGCACTAAGAATTGAATCACATAAACAAAAAAACAACCAAGAATCACAAAGCATTCACAACACGGGATATACGTGGTTCACCCCCACCCCGGGGATACATCCACCAACTCTTCATCTTCTTTATTATCTTTGATCAATCTTCTTACATGCACAAAGACTCAAAATCAGCTTCGCAGAGGATAGGAGATCTGCGCACCTCGCTAGATCCTCTTTCCTTGAGTTATAGCCTAAAGCCTTCCATAGTCTCTTACAATCACTTGCACTTAGCTCTGCAAGCCTCACACAGTATGCATAAAGAAATTAGCACTTAGCACTTAGCACACTTGAAACTGACTAGTCACTACTAGTCATTATTCACTATTCACTATTCACTACTTCTTACATCGCCTAGACTTCTATTTATACATTAAAAAATATGCCTAAGCATGGGTAAACCCATGGGCCGACATACCTATAACCATTACAAAATCCCAAAACCCAAAAAGTCCCTAAAAAGGGATCGAGATCTCACGATCTCTGCTTCGTCTTGCGCTTCGCCTTCAATAGCCTATCGAAGTCCCAAAAATAGGTCAAACATGACCAAGGATCCTCAAAACTTGGTCAAGGGCCAATAGTCCCAATAGTATTGAGCACTTTCGAGAATGAACCCCATACTTATTCTCATCATATTTATAACTTTCCCAATGGACTCCTGGGTCATATCATCTCACACTCGGTACTATTGATTGCACCCCCGCAGTTTCATTATCCCTCCATCTCATCCACCATCAGTTTTCCTATCTACAGATTTTCCTCCATCCACTTACCTAATATAGAAACCCACCCATGGGTCCCCCACCCTCCAACAATTCTCTTTCACAAACTTGCACTCTAAATAAGCCAAGTGATATTTCACTGGGGCAATCATTTCTGTATCTATATACTCAACCCAAATTATTCTTTATTTCTTTGGTAATTGTATAAATCCTTTGTTTTCATCATATACATAGTTTTTTTTTCGTCATCCTTGATGGTCTTCTTCTACCTGGCAAAGCAACCCATGTCTCCCTTGGTTGGGGAATCCACCCTTTTTTTATATTGACATCATTAACAAACCCCGAGTATCCCAAGTCCTTATACCCACGATATCTGAGTTTTCCCACTTTGTTAGCCTCTGGCACATTTTAACCCCATATCTAGTCATCCTCCTAACACTAGATCCAGTTTTATGGTTGCTACCAATCATCCCTCAACACCCCAACCAAGGGTAGTCTTGAGTCCCACAGCATCTTGACTTCGTTCATGTTACATGTCAGTACCTGATATAATTTATTACTCAATGAATTTAAATAATCCCTTAGCTTATTGGCATTGTATCTCCCTTCATGTCAACATCAACATAGTTTCCATAAGGGAAACAATATCTTTACTCTCATTACCATTTCAATGAGAAGTCTCAGACGACACAAAGAGAATCATCATTGCTTTCTAATTCCATTGATCCCCATAACATTTGACTTCAAAAAACTCTCATGTTAAGGTGGGTCTTACTATGTTACCATCGTAGTTGTTTCGTACCAATTGAATACCTATGATGTTGATAGGCCATCAATTCCTATGAGTCATCAACGATTCTTACAAGTCATCCTCGACTCACTTCAAATCATGTTCACAATTTAGAACTATCATCTGTTGTTATCAACCACCCCCAAGGGAAATGCATTTATCTACATTATCATCTATCATCAGTTACAGTTCCACATTTTGGTTTCATGAGATGAGCATGGGGCATGCCCTCCTCATTTGTACACAAATTTTATTTATCTTTATTTTATTTATTTTTTCTATTTTTCCTAGAAAAGGGTTTGGGTCCCACAGTTTTCCCTTTCCCTCTGGTAGATCTCTCTTGTAGTTCCTCTCTTCACTCTTTCTTACAATGGCACTCTCAGCAAAAGAAACATTAATGTATTTCGGCTATACGTATGCTCCTGACCTCACACATCAAGGGGCATTTTTTTTCAATGAAAAATCATCTGCAGCATTGCACAAAATAGTTGAAGAAATACATCAATGCCAACAACAATTAGTCCACCTAAAGCACCAAAATCCAGCAAAAAGGAAAAAAACTGTATACTTGGTTCAAAAATAAAAGTGCGTAAATTCACCGAAGGGAGCATGTGCATAATGCACAAAATGCGCGAGCTAACACGGGCCTCGGCGCACACTGTGCGTAAGATGTGTGATAAAATCCACACACTTCTATGAATGGTGCATTTATGAATCTTGTCGGCCTCTCAACCACTTCTAGTCAGACCCCCAACACGATTTGACACTCATATCTGAGAGAAATCTAGCTTGGAGGTTGGTCAAGGGATAGGAAGTTCCCTAAAAGTTCCCTTGTTCACACTATGAACCAATTATATCTTGCCACGAATAGATGCTATAAATATGTGCCATGGGTGTGCTAGAAAAATAGGAACTTCAAGGTATTGTTATGTTGTAAGAATGTTTCTTTGAGAATATTTTTTTCTCTTTGAATCATTCAAGCACCAATGCAAGGTGCATTCCACTCACCTCTTGAGGGAATTGGCATTGTATTTCTTCACCATTGTCACTTGCCATTGCATGAAGACGAGACTCATAATTCCCTTCCTTTCTCTATGGTGTTTAGCCTATAAATACACTCATCCATTGTTAGTTATATATTGGTCATCTTTTTATTTTCATGGTTCTAGTTCTTACAATCTTCTCTAACATTTATTTCTTAGTTGTTTTTAGTTTTATTTATTTTGTTTCATGTGCATTTGGTTATCTAATAAACTCA
Organism: Picea engelmannii; assembly: GCA_009831015.1. Classification (NCBI taxonomy): domain Eukaryota; kingdom Viridiplantae; phylum Streptophyta; class Pinopsida; order Pinales; family Pinaceae; genus Picea; species Picea engelmannii. Next base: position 122,775 of record ML783810.1, on the reverse strand, counting down.
TAAACTTATTTCTTGTTTAGCTGACTTAACTAAGCATGCAAGTGTTGTGTTTTTTCTCACCCATGTGACAAAATCAACACAACACCTTGATTTAATGTTCTATTAACTTGATTTTAATTTATAATGATCGGATCAAGCCTAACGTACCATAACATGATATTAAACTACTATTTATAGATCATGGATATCAAAGTTATGACAGGCTAAGTAGGATTTCATAGATTATGATTAATCATTGTTAGAGCATTGGTTTTAAAATTGACAATAGATCAAAAATTGTAGCTTGTCAAATATTGTAGCTCATTGGAATGTATGTAAATGAAAATAGATCACAAGCAATATGTGAAATGGAAAATTTTGAAATTCAAAATTTTAATCAAAACCTTTATGAAATGAAAAACATCCAAAAAGAAAATGTCATTAATTGAATGAAAATTGAAAAAAGTTGGGAGTATGACCCAAATTGACAAAATTGAAAACATTGTTTAATTAAAATAAATTTTAGTTTTTTTTTTTTAAATGAAGAAGCAAGGGTCCCAAATTTTATTTATAATACAAAATTTGGGAGGTTGGTGTCTTCTACAACAAATGGAAACACATTGTTGAAACCATCTATCTCTATATATAAGACAAATAAAAATATATCAAGTCGCAAGAAATAAGAGAATTTACGAACTGTAGATAAATTATATTTATGACTAGTTTGTAAAAGATAAGAAAATAAAACAGTACTAGTACTCTTTAACTCTATCTCATTGAAGGGGATAAGGAGCATTTATTAATATTATGACTGGGAAAGGAAGCTTCTAATTTGACTACTAATTAAAGCATATTCACTATGTCATAATTGAAGAGTTTAACTCACTATACCCGATATTGCTTCGTTGTCGACAAGCCTATTCAGTACCCCGATGAAGTTACCTTAATATCATATAATCATTTGTCCGCTGTCAGCAGGCATGTTCAATACCTTGGCAGGTTAGTGTATAATTTCCACATCCTCATTTTATTTATTTAAAATTTCAACTTTCATCTTTAGTTCATGACTTATTGATTGCATTTGAGAAATGACGAGAATAGATGAGGGGTGATATAGAGAGTATTTAACTATTTATGATCATGGAATGAGAACTAAACGGTTGGTCTTATGATATGTTGTTTTCCAATCAATTGTGTTATTTTAAGGGACATGATATTACCCCAAAGAGACTTTTTTGAAGAGTTTTTTCCTTGTTTTTAATTCTTTATAAAGATAAACTAGACATAAAATTTATCCTTTTATTTTTAAAGAAATTTTCTCATTTCAAACAATCTTAATTAGCCTCTCTATGTAATAAAAATAATTTCAAAGACAATTGATTAAAAAATGTATCCAATTGTAATATCATATCAACAACCAAAATTATAATCAAATATAAAATGAAAGAAAGAAAAAAGGCAAGATTCGAGAATATAAATACAAAAATATTTACAGTTATTTTACAAGGATTGAAGTATCTTTTAGGAAAAATATTTTTTGAGGACTAACCCATTTACAGGAAAAGACTCTTCTATGCCTTCAAGAGTTTGCAAAATAAAATTAGATGGACCAATTTTCTGAGCAACTTTAAAAGGACCTAGCCACAACTTTTGGAACTTCGAATGTTTACCTTTTTCTTCATGGGTTTTTTCCCATTTCAAAACTAGGTCACCAACTTCAAAATATTTATTACCGGAAACTCTATTATCAAACCACTTCTTAATGATCATCTGATGGTTATCAAAAGTATTTTTATCTTTATCCCTCACTTCCTCTAGTTTGAAGATATAATTTGTGTGATATTGAATACTAGAGCAAAGTTGTTCGTCAATGGATTGTACTAAAGCCAAGGATGGTATAGAAATATTTGGTGGAACAATAGCCTCTTTCCCATAAAATAAAAAGTAAGGGGAAGTACCCAGTGATGCCTTATAAGTAATTCTATCCACCCACAATGCATAGATCAAGGCCTTGTGCCAATTTTTGTGGTTGTCGCTGATAGTTTTCTTAATAATTTTTAAAACATTTTTGTTTGTTGATTTAGCTAAACTATTACCCTGAGGATAATAATTAGTTGAATGTTTTATCTTAATTCCCTTCTGAAGTGCAAAATATGTAAGCGATAGATAAGAAAAACAAGATGCATTATTAAAAACTAATGTGCTCGGGAGAACAAATATTGTAATAATAAACTTATCTAAAAATGAGATTACTTGATCAGTTGTAACTGATTTCAAAGGAATGGATTCCACCCATTTTTTAAAATAATGAGCGGTGATAAGAATATACCTATGTTGCTTGGAGGAATTAGGAGAAATTTCACCAATGATATCGAGTCCCCATTGTTAAAAAGGGTGTTCAATAATGATTGACTGCAAAGGTAACACTGATCTATGTTCTCGTCTAGTTGAAGTTTGACAGATTTTACATTTTTGAACATATGCATGAGAATATTTAAATAAAGTTGGTCAATAATAACTTGCACATAAAATTTTCTGTGCAGTTGTATCACCTCCAAAATGACCACCCGAGGGTCTGTCATGCAAGTCAAATAAAACTTTATCAACTTCTTGTTTTTCTAAACATATAAGTAACATTGAATCATAATTATTTCCGAAAAGAATGTTATTGATAAGTTGATATTGTGTGGATTTTATTCTTAGAGCACATTTCTTTTTAAATTCCAAATGAGAAGGTACAATTCCATGATTAAGATAATAAACTAAATCTGAATATTGTGAATCAAGTATATCAGGAGTAACACATACCTATTGTGTATCTTTAGTGAGCTTTACCTTATCCACATTTTCATATGTAGTATCAACGGTTTCAAATAATAACTTTAATAAACCTTGAACTCGTACAATTTTTGTAGGTTTTATCTCTAAATCATATTCTTGTAACGTTGTTAACCAATTTTCTCTCTTATCCACTAAGTCTTTTTGAATGAGAAAACTTCTGACTGAGGGGTGTGGAACTATTAATTTGGTATGAGATTTGATAAGAAAAGGTATGAAATGTTTGATGAATTTAAAAAATGCATAAGATTTCTTTTCAACATCAGTATAATTTAATTCTGCTCCTTGCACTGTTGAACTTTCAAAAGTAATAGGGACTTCTATGTTTTGATCATTTTTTTGTGGTAACAAAGATGCATAAGATTTTTCATAAGAAAATGTATAGCTAAAAATTATTTATCATAATTAGGAGAGAGTAAAGAAGGTGCTTGAATGATCACTTGCTTTATAGAAATGAAATCTTCTTTTTCGATTATATTCCATTTGAATAATGTGTCTTTTCTTATCATACATTGTAAGGTTAAGATTGTTTCTTTGAAATCTACGATAAAACACTCCACAAAATTAATTTTTCGAAGGAAAGATTGCATAGATTTTTTACTATGAGGTAAAGGAATTTCAGAAATACTTTTAACTCTAGAAGGATCGATTGCAATTTCTTCTTCAGAAACTATAAATCTCAAAAGTTCACCTTCTTGAAGAGAAAAAAATGATTTCTTAGGATTTAAATAAATTTCATACTTTCGACATCATTCAAAAACATGTTTAAGATGAGAAATAATATCTAAACGATTCTTATAATAAATTGTAATTCCATCTAGATAAACAACAATGGATTTATTGATTAAACCATGAAAAGCAATATCCATAGCTCGTTGAAAAGTTGTGCCTGCATTGATTAAACCAATAGGCATATTTTGATAAGTGTAAGTTCCCCATCTAGTTCTGAAAGTAGTTTTGAGTATATCATTAGGATGAACTAATACTTGATTATTGACGGAAAATCAATCTAAAAATGATATCATTTCAAAACCCAAGACTGATTGAAGAATTTGCTCCATAGGAGGTAATGGAAAATTATCTTTTTTCAGAAGCTCTATTTAGGTTTCTGAAATCAATACAAATTTGGATGTCTCCATTATTTTCCTTATGGGCACAAGATTTGATACCCTCTTGGAATGTCTTACTGGAAAAATGATCTTTACTTTAATCAATTTATTAAGTTCATTTTTAATTTGGGTTTCAAGATTAGGATGAATTTTCCTTAACCTTTATTGAACTGGTTTTTCCTCTGACAGCATAGGAATGGTGTGTTTAATTTACAGATGTATCAAAAGTTTTTAGGTCATCATATGAACATGCAAAAACATCCTTGTATTTCTTAAGAAGCTTTATGAAATTTGTTCTTTCAAAATGAGAACAACCCAATCCAAGATTGACATTTTGAGGAATTTGATATGTTCCTAGATTAATAAGTTCCACACTCATGGTAGAACTATGTGTTTTACAATTTGTGGGTTTTTAAAATATGTATTTTAAATCATAACATCTTCTAACTTTACAACATATTTAGGAACAATATTTTCAAATTTAATTTTATCCTCGGGAGAAGATTTGTTTAACTCAAGATCATGTGATTCTTCATTAATGATTTCATTTTCATATGTTCCTTCTGAAGAGAGAAAACATATTATATGAGCATTATTACTAGAGATTCGCCAATTTATTATGTTATCGGGAACATAAGGTCAAAAAATTAACTCAACACAGAATCTATCTGGAGAAAAATCTTCATGGGGAATAAGTCTAGAAGCTACATTTGTCAATAGATCTACACTAGCATTTTTAATTCTAGATATAGAAACAATATTAAATGAAGAAAATTTTCTACTGAGATCTTGAGCCAATTGTTGATAATGTTTCAAATGACTAAAAATACAAGGAATTTTATTTTTTACCTGTTTGACAACGATTTCTAAATCACCAAAAACCAAGATGTCCTACACATTCATGTTGATTTTCTTCTTTAGACCTTGAATTAATGCATCATATTCTGCGGTATTATTTGTATATTGGAATTCCAATATGCATGTTAACATAGTTTTTACACCATCAGGGCTGATTAAAATGCAACCTGCACCGGCATCATCATTAGATTTAGATCCATCAAAATAAAGTTTCCAAAATGGATAATTTACAGAATTATCTACAAAATTAATACAATGAGAAAAATATGTATGAGATAAATTTTCAATCTTTGAACTTTGATTGTTAGGTTGAAAGGAGAAACCTATGCATTAAAATTTTCAAAATAAGAATCAATAGAGTAATTACCAACAATGTTATTAGCAAAAGCCACGGGTTCATTTTCTCTATCTAAATCTGTCACACTATGTTTCATATGTTTCTCTCTATTGACACGAATCTGATTAGGTTTCCAATTATATGAAAGACAAAGATGAGACCAATCAGTTGAGAAATATTCATGAAGTTTTTCAGACCAATCTCGACTTAAAACTAATCCATAAGCATTTGGAATATCAGCAATGATAATATCTATTATTTGAAAAAATTTAGAATTAGAAGATAATTTGATTAATACATCCTTCAATTCTACCAAAAATTGTACCCTTGTTCTATCTAATTGAATAATTTGAATAGCTTATTTATGTGGTTTTGCCTTAATCTGAAGATAAACATAATAAGGCATTATATTTGAAGATGCAAATGAATCAACCAAACAATTATGCACATTTTTATTAAAAATTTCAAAAGTGAGTAGAAACAGAGGAGTATGAGACCTTGATCTATCACATATAAGAATTAAACCAATATCTACTTCAAAAGATAAAGTTTGCATTGTTGAAACTTTTTCTTTATTTTCTACTGTAGTAGATGATGAACTTGTCTTCTAAGAAACTCCTAGATCTCTTAATAAACTATTATTTTGATATTTTAATTTACTTAGTTCATAAAGGGAAATATTTTCTCTCGTCTTTTTCATATATTCTATAATATCATAATCATTATTTTAAGTAACAACAAGACATTTTGAGATTGACTTGCTTTCTACAGGTTGTATATTTATTGGTGTATCAATTTCAGAAGTTAAATATGTATTTTTACTTTGGGTTTGATCAACAAAAGATTCTTTTGTATCATCGTCACAAAAAATTCCATTAATATCCCAAAATACATTAGTATCTTTAACTTCTTCATTGTTCTCTCCTTCTTCCTCATCAACATTAACTCCTTCCAAAGTTTGACTACCAGGTGGAATTTGTGGATTCCTTTGGAAAAATGGCTTGAAAGGTTTGTTCGAAATTTCATATATTTTTCCTTTAACATCAACTATCTCATTTGCTAATGTTTTCATGAATTTCTGTAAATTTTCCATATCAAAAACATATTTATCCTCCCTTTCATATTTGATAATTTATTTCTTGATTGTTATAGAAGATCTTGAATCTTCACTTTTAGATTTACTTGCAATACTATATATTTCTTTTTCTACATTTAAATCTTCTTGCATTGCTTCAGTCAAAATATTTTTCCTAACACTTTTAACAAACATAGCAATAGAAACTGGTAAAGCAGAGGAATAAAAGTCAATCTGAATGTCTAAATCGAGCTTAGATATTTCAATCATTTTATTGAGAAGTTTAAGGAATCTTGGATTGAAATATTTGATTTTTTCTTTAGTACCCATTCTAATTTTGGATAACTCTACTAATAAAATAGATGAAGATTTATCATCTCCAAATTTCTTAATGAATAAATCCTCGAAAGTATCTCAATTAGTAATGGAATTAGCTTGTAAAGAAAAGTACCAAGTAGAATCTTCTCCTTCAAAAGTATATGGAAAAATTATACATACAACATCTTCATGCTTAACACTTCTCATATTAACAACTAACATAAATTTGTTGATATGATCATCGGGAGTTTCTCTTGATTCTGGATTAAATTTTGGTAACCATTTATCTATATTTTTAAGTAAATCAGGTTGATTTCCAGGAACATTGACTACTCCCATAGTTCTCCAAGGATTTATCGATACTCTAACCATAGTATTTGGTTGACGAAGAGGTGATGGAAGAGGATATGGAATAGGATATGTATGTAGAGGAGGAGTTGAGGGAGGATTGTTTCCAAAAAATTTAATTATGGTTTTTCTTATCTAGATAGGAACTTGAAAATGAATAGGATACCTAACCTTTGTATCTGTGCTCTTGTAAGAAAACCTAATTTCTGAATAACAAAATCTATAGAATCAGAAGATCCTTGAGAAGTTTCTCCTTGATTTCTAAGCTATTTTATTCATTAATTTATTTCTTCAAACTATGGAGAGCTAAGAAAACTAGAAGAAATATCGCTTACAATTCTACGAATCGGAGATTCTAACTCTGCAGTAACAAAAGATACTATGGGAGAAGTTGATCTACTTGAATGGCCTTTTGTTTTGTTTATTTTTTCAGCCATTCATTATCAGCGTGCCCTCTTTCTAGCGTCAAAATGTTGATAGTCAAATATGACCATGTTCAACATTTAGGAATTCACCCGGACATGGTCTCAATTAAACCCTTATCCATTGTAAATGGTGATTCTAACTAGTTTAGGTCCACTTACCTATAACTATCCTAAAATACAAAAAACCAAATTCAAAATATATACACTTTCTAATCAATTAAAAATATTTTATCTTTTATTGATTAACGAACTGAAATATAAATATATACATATTTTGAACGATCTACAAGGGAGAAATTAATTATACTTATCATAAAAGTTACCTCTATAGAAGAGGATTTTATTTTCTACTAAAAAGTGAAAAATATTTTTAATGAAAGTGAAAGAAATGAACTAAAGAAAATAAAAATTAAGAAGAAAATCTAATGTTCGAGACCAAATTCAAATAGTATATGAATCTAACTAAAATAAACAATGTTCTAAAAATATAGATTTTCAAAAGAAATGTTTGATTATATCAACTGAAAAACAAATTAATAAACATGTTTAAAGTCACAAAGTACAAAGTGTAATGTATCAAAACATAAATATGTACTCACTGTTTATATTGAAGGAATTCAAAAATGGAAATTAACTTCCATAACCATAAACAGTTATCCATTTAGTATGCGAAAATAACAAAATTGTTTAATTCCCCAAACTAAATTAACTAAGTACATGAAAATAAAAAGTGTTAAGTGTTCAGTTTTATAACTCTGTCTCTGGAAACTAATTTTCTCATTTCCAATATTTTCTAGGACAATCGTTTTACACGTGTAAAACAAAAGAAAAGAAAAAAACATAAATTAATAAAACACAAAAACAAAAATTAGAGTTGCTACAAAATTTGAAATTCTATACTAAAATTGATGAAAATGCAAACCAAACTAAAAAAAATGCTAAACTCATACCAATAACTAAAACATTTTTATTACTGAATGTTACTAGGAACAATCTTGAATTCCAAATTAACAAAAATATTAACTCCTAGTGGGTTAATGTTAACTGCTTCTTTCTTTTTATGAACTTGAAACATGTCTTCTCTATTATTTGATCAAATCTTTATTTTCGGATCTAAAAAACTGATTTTCTAATTTCAAATCTAGGCTGCAACACTAAAACCAGCCATTGTATAATATAAGAATTAACCTACAACTTCTCTATTATTTGATCAAATCTTTATTTTCGGATCTAAAAAACTGATTTTCTAATTTCAAATCTAGGCTGCAACACTAAAACCAGCCATTGTATAATATAAGAATTAACCTACAACACTAGAACCAAACCAACCACTGTATAATATAAGAGATCCTTATAGAAGTGGATCATCTTCAAACATATTCTTCTCAATTTTTCCAACAATATATATGCCTGCATTGATTTTTTTTGGTGTAAATACCATGACTTACTATGCCCAATAGAGCCATGGAGGAATCTCCCAAAGCATATCCATAAATATGAAGACACTTAGGTACATGTTGGTGTTGCACATGTTCCACACTCCTCTTTAACGAGTAGGTGAACTTCTCAAGGCGAGGCATAATGTACATAATGTATTGAATACGGAAAATGAAACCCCATGCATCCAGGTTTTGAGTATCTTAGGGTTTTCATATGAGATCTGCGGCACCAAATATGAAATAACACCATCTTCGACAATGAAGTGGCAGTTATCCATCTTTCACTTTGAAAAATATTTCATATGCAACTTGCTTCTTGACTTCCAGTGTACAAACGTAGATCATCCCTACCAAAAAGGTGATTGTCATTTTAATCACCTCGAGCATCTCTTTGGTGTTAGCCACGCTCTTCAGTAACACCAACGAGCTAGTTTTGCAGCTTCTTCCACTAGCATGTCCCTTTGTTTTCTATGTTCATATGAGAATCCCTTTGTTTTCAATGTACTCTGCAACAGTTTGGGATTCAAGACATCCTTTAATCCCGTTCAGATGGTTCTGGGAAAACTCTCGAACATTTCTAAAGACAGTCTTCTTTCTTTGCCTCAACACTTGCTCAAAGGCTACATATTTCCTTTCTTCAAACTCCATAGCTTCGGATGCATTTCCTTTTCAAAGATACATATTGTCACAAGAGTTCCAACCACTATATATATCAGGGATAAACAAAATAGCTCTAGCGCCAAAGACAGTTCGTTGGCAATCTATTTTTATTCTGTTACAATAGTGCAACAAATCTGATGGAGACTCTGTTGGAATATATAATTCCTACTTATCTAATATGCTTGCTAATGTATTGAGAGGTAGAAATAATCTCTACATGAGTTGTGTGGTTGAGATATTCTCTCAACCTCTTTAGTTATCTTTGGAATAAGTTAGAAATCATAATAACCTGTACACTTTATATAACAATGTCTAATGTATTAATATTTACGATAATTGAATATTTGTACATATCACTCTACTCTCTCATTTTATCTTGGTATTAGAGCTTGAGGGCTGGGGGTGACTCCCTCACAGGAGGCCCATGAATATGGAGAGAGTAGAGTAGTTTGTGTGAGAGAGTTGCTTCTCATCTTTATTTAGTCTTCTATAATTCTGTTATACCTTTTGAATCTGTATGTGCATTGGATCATACTTGGTGCATGAGTTGGAATCGATTCATTGTCAAAGGCAAAAAAAAATTCACCTAGCCACTAGTCGTGTGTTGTTGTTTGTGAAGAAAGATTGAACCTCTTGTACCTCCAAACATTGAACCTGTTGTACTGTGGACTGTTGATTGAGACTGGGTCGTTACTCATAAATTTTGTGTGTGAGGAGAGTATCTTCTGAACAGAGACGCATGAAGGGAGCCACCTGCTTTCCTCCTTTGTCTCCATTTTTCCATCACTAAGGATATTGCAATGTGTTTGGAGCTGTGTGAGGTGAATATTGTTTGCATTCATTGCTTGTGTTTGTAGTGAGGAACGAAGAGAAAGACAGTTCCAAATATCATAGCTGGTAAGCTTGAATACGAATGGGAGCATCTAGAGCCCCTTCGTGAGCGAATGGTGTAAGATCTTGCCCCATCATTGCCCTTTCTTCTACTATGAAGAGGCCTATTGGAGTGTGAAATGCTTGAGTAGTTTCCTGGATGGATCATGTGACTGCAAAGAGACCTGCGATCGCTGTCAGGGGATCATATTTGTTGCACAGAGAAACAGCGCATTAAGGCATATTCTCGACCTCTCGGGGGTTCATAGGAATCGATCTCGGCACATTGCTGAATGGGTTGAACCTCTTCCGCAGAAATTTGATCCGGTTGAGATATGCACGCCCTTGGCCTTCACCGAAACCGTAAATGATAGCGAAAATGGTAGCTGACAAACTGTGTTTTGTTACAATGCGGTTATCATATCATGATGATAGATATGCTCATCATTTGAAACGTGTCCGTAGTAATCTCGATGCTCCTAGCCATCCTTATAGTGGATCTTCTGAATAAAAACGCCTGTATTCTTCTCTGGATGATGTTCCAAGGTATGTCAATCTAGCTTTAAAGAGCTCGAGGGAAAGTATGGACTATGATGTTAGTTCTTGGTGCACTTACCTATGGGAACCTTTACATCCTTTGATATGGAGTTCAGTCTGGAGCTTCTCTTTTGTTGTTGAAGAAAAGAAACTAAGAAAAAGATATGGCTTACATGGACCTGTGGGGCAGGCGAAACTATGAGTATAACTCGTTGGGATGTGATAAGGTAATCCTCCATAATCCAAGTCAACAGAAGAGAAATTGCGGGGATCATTGTTGACCATAGAGTTGAGGGGACGTGAGGATCTCGTGTGTTCTCCATTTGGACTGCAGTTGGTGCAGTTGGTGCCATCACTTATTACTGGAGTGTTTATTGAGCATGTAGGTGTTATAGCGAAGTGAGGTGTACATGTCCATTCCGTCGGATTCACACATTCTTCAATTTGACATAAAAGTGAGATTGAGTTGTGATATTTTTTGTTTGAAGGTGTGCATAGTTATGTCATTTAAGTTATTTGAAATTGAGTCACACATGTAATTGAAATCAAGTCTATGATATTTTGATGTAGTGGTCCTAGAGAATACTTAAGTATGTATTTAAGCCATTGTATACCCCCTAATGTGAAAAGTTCGTGGTGATCTAAAAACCACTATGTAAAGCATGGTTACAGGTAATCCAAGAAAACTTGGTGCATGGTTGAGGGTAATCCGAGAAAACCAAGAACATGGTTACAGGTAATCCGAGAAAACCTGGTGCATGGTTGAGGGTAATCCGAGAAAACCCAAAGCATGGTTATGGGTTAGCCGAAAAAAAATCCAAGTTGTTGATGTGATGAAGGGGAGGTATAAGGAAGAATGGTTGAATGAACCATGTAGCTGAAAAGGATTCCTAGAGAACTGGCGGTTACAATGGTTGATGACCCATGTATTATGGTAGATGGATTTCTTTTTATATGGACCTCAGTAATCAGATGCAGGTACAAGAGGAAGTGGATGAAGATATGACCACGTACATATTTAGATAAGTAGTCATTAAGGGAGAGTGTTGGAATATATAATTCGTACTTCTCTAATATGCTTGTTAATGTATTGAGAGGTAGAGATAATCTCTACATGAGTTTTGTGATCCTATTCTTAATAGATTGTTAGAGAGTTGGATTTGTGAGATCCTAGTTTGGTGTTTGGTTGAAATATTCTCTCAACCTTTCTAGTTATATTTGAAATAAGTTAGAACTGATAACAGCCTGTGCACTCTATATAATAGAGTATAATGTATTGATATTTATGGTAATTGAATATTTGTACATATCACTCTAGTCTCTCATTTTATCAGACTCAAATATTAGGTCAATTTTCTCTAATAGATAATTCCAAAAATCTCACCGCTATGCAGAGGACAAGTCTATCTCTTGGGAAGTCCTACCTAGGAGTAAATGTAGATATGGAGAGGCCATTTCCATGAAATTGTATATAGAGTCCTTCTCAATGGGCTATCTCTTTACCCATCTTCCAAATGCTCTTGTATTAGGATGTTCATGATATGTTTTTCATCTTTGATGGTAGAAATAACAGTTTTCTCTAAGAAAACTGCAAAAAACTCCATTCCAACCTCTTATATTGGTTGTTGATATTGTGATTCTCGTCTTAGATGAGTGCTTCATTATTTCACTCTCATTGAGTGATCTACCTCCCAACATGCTCATAGAAGAATAAGTGAGATTCCTTCATGTCTTTCAACAATGGAAGCGAAAAGAGGTGCCTCATGTGAAACAAAACTTAGTTATGCAAGAATGATACCCATTTCTTACTGAGCCATTCAAATTAATATTCCTCTTCTTCACTTGCTTCCTTCTTTACAGGTTCATGCAAAACTTGCTTTTCCTTATTTGGACCAAGTTTAGGATGGATCTTCCAAAATTTCCCAATCCAGTGACCGCTCATTTTGCAGTGAGTCTAATATTTGTGTGAATTCATTTCTTTCTCGCCTTCACTACAAGGAGATTTTATTTTCCAGCACTTTGCAATACTCTTGTTGTTCCAAATTTTTTTAGGAGACTTTGATTTCCTCCAGAATCTCTTGCAATATCTATCACTTTTAGAAAGTGATGTGCCATCGTTTTTCTTATATGGTGTTGGTGATGATTCAAGATATTTGCTTGAAGAATCCTCTTTTTCTGTTGCTTTCGATCGTTCTCCTTCACCCTACCCCAATCCTACAAACCAGGGTCTTCCTACAACATCCAGTGGTTGAATGATGCCTTGGACATTTATACTAAGTCCTCCTCCTTTGTACCCCATCTTCCTCAACAACTTCAACCCAATGCCCTTGGTGGGTTATTCAAAGACTCCAAATGAAGCATCATCATTAATGAGGGAATGAATTGAACACAGATAATTCTCTACCTCCATTCATGTTTGTGATGATTGATCATCTTCCTGAGGTTTGACCAACTTCTCCTCCTGGTTGGATGAAGTTGTAGATGAGGATGCTAGGAAACCACCTATTTTCCTTTGGCTATGGAAGGAAGTGAAGATTAAAGAAAGAAGCACAAAGTACGAACTGCGCGGAAAGCACATTGACTGAGATGGGGTCGAAGTGGCCAAAGAAGCAGAAAAGAAGGAGCGAAGTAAGAGAAATCAAGTCATTGAACGAGAAGACCGAGGAAGATAGATCAACAAGGAAAATGGATCGTGGATAATTTAGCAAGTGGAAAAATCCATCAACGAGTGCTTTGGAGCACCTCGCGGGAAATAAGGAAAGACAGGTTGGTGAATCCCTGAAAAATGCGGGTCAAGTTGACCTAGGGTTTTAGACACCTAGGGTTTTGGCATTTTAGGGTTCTCACACCTAAGTTTCGGCCTAAGGTTGTCCCAGAGTCATTGTAATGTATAAATAAAGGTCAAGAGGACCTAGGATGGGTTAGAGGATGTAGTAAGTGATTATTGTTGTTGAGAGAGAGAAGTATTATGTTGAAAGAGAGTTTGTGTTGTAAGATCTTCAACTGGGTGCGAAGATCAACCCTATATCTAGGTGCGAAGAGAGGGGAGAGAGAGAAAGAGAGAGAGATCTGCAAGCTAAGTGCGCAGATAGAACTGTATGTGTTCACATAATATATCAGGAAACACAGTTCTATGGATGTATCCCTAGGGAGAGAGTGAACCACGTATATCTTGTTGTTTTGTGTGATTGATGTTGTGTTCTTTTGCTTCTGTTATTATGTTATTGTATCATTGTATTAGATCTGAGCTATAGTTAGCAAAGTAGGCTTAAAGGAGATAAAGAGTAACTGGGTTTCTATGTGTTAGTGTTTTGGGTCCACTTTGCATTTCCTCTAGTTGTAGACACCTATGTCCTGCAATCCCCTATCGCTACTTTTGGTGAGACTACATCTGCTTCACAGGTGTTTTCGAAAGGGCTAGTAGTTAGGGCTTGTTGGTGCATTGTTAGAGTTGAACCCTGGGTCTTCCCCTATCCCAACAAATGGTTTTTTTGTCGGGACTGGGATCTTCTTGAGGGAATGTCAAGGTGGTTTCCATCAAAGACAGAGATTCAGAAGTGGATAGAAGAAAAAGAAAAGGACTTCGTTGAAGCCCAGAATAAAAACCCTAATCTTATCATAGAGGATTGGTTGCGAAGGTATATCTTTACTGATATACACGAGATTTTCTTTGGAGGAATTTATAAAGAACTATACGAGTGGCAGGCCAAATTAGCAGATACGCAATTTGAAATCATATCTAGACCACCTGTGGTTTGGACATAGACGTTGATCAAGAAGGTCAAGAGAGTTGATAATGTCATGCCAAGAGAACGTGATCACTGGTTTGATAGTACCATTGGAGGGTACATTACTGAGTTTTCTATTGACAGAGTAGAATCATATAGCCAATCAGAGAGATATTTCTTTAAGGGACCTAGAGGAAAATTTTTACATTTTTTGAAGTTGCAGATCAAGATGCTATTGCATGAGAAGAACATCTTGAATATGCAGTAATTGGTTGGACTAAAGAGCTAATGTTCAAGAACTCAGATAGTGACAGCGACACAGATGTTGGACACACACGCAGTGGGAGATCATTTAGAGAAGTTCCTTTGGTGAACCTGTTTGAGCAAGGTCACGAGCCACTGGCATAAGATGAAGGGTTCTACAGTGGAGAATAAGAAGAGTTGGTGAATGAGGAACATTTAGAGTCCGCTAGGGAAAAAGAAGGGAAGACTAAAGAACCTCGCCAGGAAGAGTCAGAAACTTCGGGAATTGCGTAGACTATTGAAGTAAATATTATTACTCCTCCTATTGTTTTAGAAGCATTAAGTAACCAGAGTAACCTAAGTTATCAGAGCACTCAGAGAACTGGTACAAGTGGTTCAGTGCATACTTAATCAAGAAACCTAGGAAGATCTATGGTAGATGAGATGAGGTTACCCACCTTTAGGGGAGATGGATCTGAAGATCATGATCAACATTGGTTCTTATGTGAAGCTGTATGGAGTATTAAGAATGTCATTGACGAAGCTATTAAGAGAGATCAGTTTAGTACCACCCTGGGAGACTGCGCACTGAGCTGGTACATGAAATTTGTCCAAAATGTTACACAGCCCAAATCGCTAAATGAAATTAAGACTTCGTTGATTACCGAATTCAAGAAACCCAAGTTGAAGTCAAAGTGCATTACAAAGCTGAAAGAAATCAAGTAGAGACTAGTTGAACCTATTTGGGAGTTTGATCAAAGGTTTAAGACCCTAACAAATCATTTAAGTTTTCAGATTCTAGACAAACATAATAAATAATGGTTCATTGTTGCCCTCTTGCCACACATCAGAGTCCCTCTGATGCAAAAGAAGATATCTTAGCAGACTGAGGCATTGGAGATCACCATGAAACTAGAATCAAGCCCTATGGGAGAGTCCCACTTAGGTATGAGTCAAATTTTGAGTTAGTTAACTAGCTTATCACTGTAGGTCGAAGATATGAAGAAATATAAGGGAAAAGATAAAAGAGAATATATCTAGTGTATTAGATGCAAATCAGAGGGGCACAACAAGGAGCATTGTCCTCTATTTCATGAGTACTTAGCTTCAGGAGCTCCGATCCCTTTGAAGCATATTACTCTACCTTGGTGCGAGGTATGTAGAAATTGGCATCGCCCTAGTGAATGTTATTACATGCAAAAATATGTCTAGACATCTACCAACCTTTACTGCACATTCTGTAAATCTGTGGGGCATGATGAGAAATATTGTAGGTCTTATGACCTCTTACATGAAAGATCAAGAGACACATATATAATTCAAGGCGAAGTACAACATGAAGGAAATACTACACAGTTTAACTCCCGAGGAAGAGGAAACTTCAACCCTCGTGGTGGATTCAGAGGATGAGGAAGAGGAGAAGGTATGGGTCGAGGCCGAGGTCGGATCATTTTTTATAACTTTGCACAACCAGGACATTTGGCATGGGACTGTCAGAACCCTTGTACTACTTACAGCTACTGCAACTCATTTGAACATGTTATTGAAGATTGTCATGTGTTGTTAGCCAAACTTCAAGAGAGACGAGGAGGAAACACATAAGTACAATTAATCTCAGCAGAACCTCACAGATAGGATCCTAGAGTTGTTGTTATCACTAGAGGAGGCATTACTACAAGAGAAGACAGGGTGACTCCAACAAAGACTACAGAAGAATCAGTGGTCAGAAGAGTTGCAAAGAAGACACAAGAGTTTGATCTAAGGAAAGAAAAGAAGACGTTTGAAAAAGAAAGAAGAGAATTTAGAGGAGATCAGGTTTCTTCATCAAAGGCACAACCAAAAGTGAGAGAATGTGGGATGCCTCTAGCATTCGATCAGTCTACATCACTGGGAAAATGAAAAGAGGTAAGCAAGCTTGTTAGTTTCTTGTATACATTCATTGATTTGATTAAGGATGAAAGAGCCATACAAGAACTACAACACTTGATCCGACAGTATGAATGAGGGAAGGTAGACCCTTTGTCGAATAGAGAAGTACATCAAGTATCCAAAAAGAAAAGGACAAATAAGGAACTACACCTTAATTTAGATTGGAGACTATGATATAGATTATGTGGTCCTCGGCTTAGGATCAGAAGTCAATGTTATGATGAAGAAGACATAGGCACTGATGGGAAAACCTAAGTTAATTTATTCCCCTATCAGGCTTAGGATTGCTAATCAGCAGGCAGTAATCCCATTTGGGATACTAGAGCATGTCCCTGTGGACATTGACGGGGTAAGGATATTTCTGGACTTCGAGGTGATTGAGATAGTTGATGATAGTTGTCCTTATCCTGCATTGTTAGGAATTGATTGGGATTTAAATAATTCTATTGTTGTTGACTTAAAAAAATAAAGAATGGCATTTGAAGGTGATGGCCTTAGGGTCATTGTACCTCTGGATCCTGATGAAGGTCGAAGATACATAGAACCCATCAGAGAAGAAGACCGTGCATATGAGCTAGAGAATATATATATATATATATATATATATATATATATATATATATATACATATTGACAGTGAGACAACATGATTACATTAAACCTACAACAGATGGGAATTTAAGATGGAAAAGTGACAGCGCATGCTCATTGGACTCAGATGAAGCATTGGAGAATTGGCATAACAAAATGTATTAATTTTATGCAAGGAGGTGTGCTAGATTGACCAGGGAAGTTCGTTGGATTGGCACAAAAGTAAGAAATCTGCCCACATTTGATGGTTTAAATCGTTTAGAAACATTCCTATCATATTTTGAAGAAATTGTACCATTACAACAGAGATTGTTGGCACTGGATGAGACTTTGAAAGAAACACCAACAAGATGGTGGGGGACACATAAAAAGAACATCACGGACTGGATGCAATGACACACTTTGATGGAAGTGCACTTTTCAAAACAAGTAGAAGGATGTAAAGTTCGATACAAAGGTCAAACATGTCTAAAGGACCATGTGCGAGGTTGTGAGGAGGCCTGGAGAAGCATTCCTCAAGAAAAGTGGGTGCATAAGTTCATCAACACTTTGGAGACAACACCTATCAATTGGTATCTTCAAGAAGAACTACGCCTCACCACTTCAAATTGGTATTGTATGACTCAGAACTTTGTAGCTACATTTTTATTTGAAATTTAGTACCCTTCAGTAGATCAATCTCTACAAGTTGTAAGACAAAAAGTCTTTCAAGAGGCACCTAACCTCCTTATTTAGCAAGAAGAGGATGAGTGGACTGCACCTCTTCAGAAATTTCAAGGATGTTACAATATCAATGTTGATGAAGATGATGATCTTAGGAATTTGAACATCACAAAAACAAAAAGATAGAGAGACGTAGAAGGACCGGGAGTCGAACTACCTTTCATTGGATAACTGATCAAAATCAAGAAAGTTAATATTGGAACAGAGAAAGCACCTAATCTTGCTAGTGTTGGAGATTACTAGGATGATTCCACCATTGATAAGATCACAGAACTACTGCATGAATATCAGGACTTGTTCCCAACCAAGTTCACTGATATGAAGGGCATTAAAGGGCCCATGGGAGAGATGAAGATCCCCTTGAAGCCAGATGCCATGTTAGTTAATAAGAGACCCTATATATTGAATCTCAAATATAAGTGGAAAGTAAAGATTGAATTAGACAGTATGTTGGAAGCAGGAATCATAGAACCTGTTGAAGAGTCGGAATGGATTATCCCTATGGTGGTACAAGATAAGAATATAAGAGAGATCAGGATCTGTGTAGATCTCAGGAAGCTGAATGATGCTTGTTTGCATGACCCATTCCCTACACCTTTCACCAATGAAGTGTTAGTTAATGTAGGAGGTCAAGAAGTTTACTCCTTCATAGATGGATTTTCAGGTTATCACTAGATCAGGATTTCCTAGGAAGATCGCCATACGACCAAATTTGCAACAGAATGGGGATCCTACCAATACACGATGATGCCTTTTGGATTGAATAATTCACCAACCATCTTTTCTAGGGTGGTGGTCGAAGCATTCAAGGAGTTTTTGCATAAATTTTTGGAAGCATATTTTGATGATTGGACTGTTTTTAGCTTATTGCAAAACCATATTGAATGTTTAAGACTAACGTTGGATAAGTGCAGGCAATGTCAAATTTCCCTGAACTTGAAGAAGTGCATCTTATTTTCACCCTTTGGAGTGTTTCTAGGACATATTGTTTGTAAGTAGGGGTTGTTGGTAGATCAATCCAAGATTTTCATTATTGTTGATCTACCTCGCCCTACTTCGGTTAGACAACTGCGCATTGCACTGGGACATACTAGATACTATAGAAAGTTAATTAAGGGCTATGCACAAATTACAACACTTATGGAGAATTTATTAAAGAAAGATTGTTAGTTTCAATGGACAGAAGAATGTCAGCAGAGCTTCAACACATTGAAACAAAAAATGGTTACTATGCCTATCCTGGTTTTCCCAGATTGGAGCAAGTAATTGCATGTGCATGTCGATGCTTCATCTATTGTACTAGGAGTAGTGTTAGCACAAATAGGAGTAGGATATATTGACCATATGTTAGCCTTTGCTAGAAGGAATTTATCTACATCTGAGATAAACTACACTACCACTGAGAGAGAACGTTTCCATGGTGTACGCACTGCAAAAGTTTCAACACTACTTGTTGGGAGGACACTTTAAGATGTTCACTTATCACTCTGCATTGAAATACCTAGTCAAAAATATAGTGTTGGGGGGAATAATATGTATATGGCTACTGTTATTCCAGGAATATGACTTTGAGATCGTGGTCAAGCCAGGAAGAATGAACAAGGGACCTAACCACTTGTCTAGGTTGGAGCATGGAGAGGAACCTACTAGTTTGGAGGATACACTACTAGATGCATAGTTGTTGTCCATCAGAAGGGTTGATGATCACTTCGTCGAGATAGTCGAGTTCCTATCAACAGGAATGGCACCTTGCAGATATACACTCATTCAGAAGAAACAACTGGTAGTTCACGCTGCAGATTTTTCACTTATAGCTAGACAACTATACGAGATGGGACTTGATGAGATCTTGAGGAGATGTGTTATGGAGGCATAAATACCACTGATTCTAGTAGAAGCACATGAAGGCATCATAGGAGGGAACTACGTAGGAAAATAAACATCTCAGAAGGTTCTTAGAGCTATCCTCCGGTGGCCTACTTTACGTAAAGATGCTAAGGAATACTATAAAGCCTGCGATGTATGCCAGAGAGTTGGGAAACCTTCTAGAATAGATGAGATTCCTTTAGCACCACAACTGACCTTATATGCATTTGAGAAATGGGCTATTGATTTCGTGGGACCTATCAACCCACTAGGAAAGTGCACAAGAGATAGATACATCATCACTGTGACAGAGTATTTGACCAGATGGTCAGAAGCAAGAGAAGTGAAGGACTGTAGTGCAACTATAGCTACATGATTTATATTTGATGATATCATAACCAAGTTTGGATGACCGAAGACCCTGATGAGAAATCAAGGTACACATTTTATTAATAAGACTATTAAAGCTTTGACTCAGGAATTTGAAGTCTACTATCAGAAGATTACTCCTTACCATCCACAAGAGAATGGGATGGTCGAAGCTTTCAAAAAGATCTTGGAGACAACACTAATGAATATTTGCAATGTAAATAGGGATGATTGGGATCTGAGAGTACCAGCAGTGCTATGGGCCTATAGAAATACTTGCAAGAAGATGACAATGTAGACTCCCTTTAAGTTGGTTTATGGTCTAGAAGCAATTGTCCCTATGGAATATTTGGTTCCTAGTCTCATAATTTCATCATTCATAGATATGCATGACACTGGTGTTGTTCAAGAGAGGCTCACATAGTTGGTAGAACTAGAAGAAGAAAAATTTATTGTAGGATTTCATCAGCAGGTACAAAAGGAAAGAGAAAAGGCCTACCATGACAGACATATCAAGAATAAATCCTTTAAATCAAGGAGATTTGGTATTGGTATATGAAAACAAGTTCATGAAGCATCCAGGGAAGTTCAGAACACATTTTCTTAGGCCATTTGAGTTTGCCTATGTTACAAAAGGAGGAGTTGAGTAGTTGAAGACACTGAATGGAGAGTGGAAGGAAGGTTTAGTGAATGGGAGATGGTTGAAATTGTACTATGAAAACCAGCTACCTCGCATCTCTCAGTAAAAGCATAAGGAGAAGGGTCTAGGTACCAGGTGTAGTTGAAAATGGGTACCAGACACAGAAAATATAGTCTGCATAGGGAATAAAGAGACACAACAAAAAGAATAGGTTGCCCCACGCAGTTTGAATTAGAAGTGAAATAAAATGTTCAGACTTGAAGTGCCTCGGGATGAGTCACATATGAGTGTTGGGGGCCTATTAGCCCTTGGTTATGGAAGGAAGATAAGATTAAGGAAAGAAGCCCGATGTACGAACAACGCGAAAAGAACATTGACTGAGATGGGGTCGAAGTGGCCAAAGAAGCAGAAAAGAAGGAGAAAAGTAAGAAAAAGTGAGTCATTGAACGAGAAGACCAAGGAAGATAGATCAACAAGGAAAATGGATCATGGATAACTCAGCAAGAGGAAAAATCTATCAACGAGTGCTTTGGAGAACCTCGCGGGAAACAAGGAAAGACAAGCTAGCGAAGCCCTGAAAACACAGGTTAAGTTGACCTAGGTTTTTGTCATTCTAGGGTTCTGACACCTAGGTTTTAGCCTAAGGTTTTCCGAGAGTCATTGTAATGTATTAATAAATGTCAAGAGGACCTAGGATGGGTTAGAGGATGTAATAAGTGATTACTGTTGTTGAGAGAGAGAAGTATTATGTTGAAGGAGAGTATGTGTTGTAAGATCTTCAGCTAGGTGCGAAGATCAAACTTCCAGCTAGGTGCACAGAGAGGGGAGAGAAAGAAAGAGAGAGAGATATGCAAGCTAAGTGCATAGATAGAACTGTATGTTTTCACATAATATATCAGGAAACACAGTTATGTGGGCATATCCCTAGGGAGAGGGTGAACCACATATAACTTATTGTTTTGTGTGATTGATGTTGTGTTCTTTTGCTTTTGTTATTTTGTTATTGTATCAATGTATTAGATCTGAGCTATAGTTAGCGCAGTAGGCTTAAATGAGATAAAGAGTAACTAGGTTTCTATGTGTTAGTGTTTTGGGTCCAATCTGCATTTCCTCTGGTTGTAGACACCTGTGCCCTGCAACCTCCTATCACTACTTTGGGTGAGACTGCATCTGCTTCATAGGTGTTGTTGAAAGAGCCAGTAGTTAGGGATTGTTGGTGCACTGTTAGACTTGAACCCTGGGTCCCCTGTGCCAACACCACCTTGGTTACTTGGTGCCTAGAGAGCATCCTCTATTATCTGACAATATGTGCAACTATCAATCTTTTCATGACAAGAACCATAACTAGTATACCTTCCATGGCCACAATTTGGCTTGATCTTGGAGGGACTTGTTTCCTCCTTTGTAATGGAACATTCTCCAACTTGTTCCTCTACAATCATCTCTAACATGAGTCTCAATTTTATCCTCTACAAATTATGCAAGCCTTCTGATCTCTGCATTCTTTTCTTGGATGCATTGGTTGATTTCTTCAAGCTCTTTGAGCCATGCATTCTTCAATGATTTTTCCATCTTGTCTTCAACACATACAATCCTTGTCAATCCTACTTTTATACCACTTGATATGAAACAGGTGAAACTGATACCAAACTTGATTTGATTCTAGGCCACTTAATTAAGTTCATATTTTCAAATTCATATATATTGAACTTGATTGCATCAAAGGTGGAAAGATGTATTTATGAAGGCTTGAATCCAAATTGAATATTAACTTGGTAAATATGTTTTTGGTCACATAATCCATTACTTAATCCATTTAATAATCATATTTGTTGAAATAAAACATGCATAAGAAAACACGATACAATAGATCATCAAGTTGTTAACAGAGTTCACCAGAACCTTCTAGCTATAGATTTGGATCCACTTGGAATATGAATTGCTTTATTATCCTTCCCAAAGGGATAAAATTTTCTCACAAAATGTCGCACATTCTCCTTACAAGGTTCAAACTCAGAGAATTATTCTCTTACACAAAGAACTTAAGTCTCTCACATAAGTGACATTTCTTCAGACATCAGAAGGACTAAATTCCTCCACATGGAGGGGGCTCAACTCTCCCAATGAATGGGCTTACAAACCACAAGAATGATTTCTTGTTTCTCTCCTAAAAGAGATCCCCCTCAAAAGGCTCACATAAGGAATTAAATAGTTTTTTCAATCAAGAGAGAATAACTCCCCAAATCCACAATAATAGGATCTCATTATTTTTAAGGAAAAGCAAGATCCATAATAATAGGATCTCATGTTTTTTTAAGAAAAACAAGATCCATAATAATAGGATCTCATGTTTTTTTAAGAAAAACAAGATCCACAATAATATGATCTCATAACAACTCAATGGACAAACTAAGAGAGAATCTCAAACAACTCATAAGACTCTCAACCAAGTCCATGAGACTTTTAACCTCTCTTTGAGAATAGAAAATTAGTTGTGAGGTGAACTCTCACACAAAACTAATTTTCCATTTTTACAATTAAATGAATAATACGTGAGATTATCAAACTCACTTCAAGCATTAATCATTTTTCCTACTTGAATGACTGATGCCAGAGTTTCTCATACTCATTTCAAGTATTGATCATTTATTTGAAACTTTGTCATCTATCATCAAACTTTTAATGATTTATCCCATAGTGTGCAAAGTAGGAATTTTCCATGTGAAGATCCTCCTGGATCACCAATTGCCACTTCGGATCTAATTCAGATCAATATTACAAATACCACTTAAGATAAGGGCTTGTTGCTTTGCAGCTCCACCTCTTATATTTTTGAAAAGTCATTTAAGAATAATAAAGGATATTTCTTATGAAAGGACAATGGACAATGGAAAGTCTTTGTCATGGAGAATTATTAAGGTGAAATCAATCGTAAATTTAAAGGTATTTGTTTATTTGAATAATGAAGTGTATTTTCCATTAAAAAATTATTTGTCATAAAAAGTTTATGTAGTATTTTAAAAAAATATTTTTCATTACCAAGGGTGCATGTCATTAAAGGTTTATTTGTAATTAAAGGAAAAAAATTATTTGAAATCATCAAAGGTGCAATTAAAGGATCATCTAATTGAATTGATGTAAAATTGATGATAGGAAAATCAACGTTTACACTTGTTATAAATTTGAATATAGTATAAATTCACGTCAATGAATTATAAATAAATCATATGTAAATAATTGGCAATTGATTCATTAAGAATAATTATGTTAAGAATAATTATGTTATAAATAAAGTAGGATTTGAATTTAGGAGAATAAGGTAACAACTTTTCCTAACAACAATTGGAATTACACACAATTATATATATATATATATATATATATATATATATATATATATAT
>ML783810.1:87392-98414 GCA_009831015.1 Picea engelmannii | reverse complement strand
ATATTAATATTAATAAAAACGTATTTTCCCTTTCAAACTTGTACATTCATGATATGATTTTTAAGTTTTTCTATTTATTAACATATATATTTTTTATGAATTATATTTATAATTTTATTTTCAAACTTGTACTTTCATGATATAATTTTTATGTTTTCTATTTATTAACATATTTTTTTATGAATTATATTTATAATTTTATTTTATTTTGCAAGGAAAATTTTGTAAATAAATTTTTACTCACTTCATTGTGTATTTAATGGATGATAATTAATGTAAATTTATACATTTTTTTTTATTTTATAGACTATAATTAATGTAAACTTGAATTTGTTGGGAATACTTATTATAACACTTAATTTTATAAAAACACCAAATGAAAAATAAAATAAATATAATCATTCTTACTAATTGAACTCAAACTTCTTGCATGAAATTCAAAACACTCAATATTACATACTTTAGAATAATAAATCTTCTCTATCCTTATCGGTGGAATATTAAGGATATATATTATTTCACAACTTAACCAAATCATCCATATATTACATATGTATTTCCAACTTTCCAACTTCATTCTAACATGATAACATACATATGTCGTATGGTAACATTTATATGTTGTATTATTATAACATATAAAAGGTTTATGTTGTGTTTTTAGCTATTCGGTTTTGAGTGAAACATTTTCTTCCACTTTCGGGTCTCTTTTAAAAGTGATTTAGAATAAATCATATTTCCTTAGGACTCGATACTGTTGTAGAAGATTTCATTATCCAGAGATTGAGATCGAATATCAAACCAATGTGATGTATGCAGATTCCATAGAATAATGAGCTTGTACTTAGAAAATTGCACACACACTACACTCATGATATTATTATAATTATGTGTATAAACCTAGATACAATACATTTATATAAATGTTATCATATCCAACATATTTAGAAATTCAAGATAGAGGTTGAGAGAATATGTCAGCAATCTCCAACAAACCTTAACCAACTCTAATGTAAGCATTAACTATAATGCCATCCCTTAATGCTTACATCACAAATAACAATAGTGAAATCACATAAAGTATTATGATCATTGTCTGGCATGGTATTCATCAGCATCTTGATCTACCTCTAAACTCTCGTAGACAATGCTACTTCTCACACATTCATTCGAGCTACCACTTCATCCATTGAAGATACAATTATTTCTTACCATCAATGACTGTTATAGTCCAAAACTTCTTTGCATGTGCATAAAAGACATACGTGGTCTGCATTATATATTTCCCGCATACATACGCAGGTTGGTTCTGCACAACATGCATCTTTGTTGTTTTAGAGAATTTTTCAAAATATTTTCCTTTTTCTTACAGGAAACTTGTGGTTCTTGGGTCTTCCTAAGTTCCCTAAGTTTCTGTTGGTTGAGGTTTGGACAGTTTGTAGGCTCAAATTGATCATGAAGTAAAAATAAATCCTCTTGTCTCTCTGTGTTTCCGGGCATTTTTGGCTTATTTTTAGCTTGAATTTTAAGAAAAATGAGTTGCATTTAAAAAAAAAAAAATCCCCCTCATGGTCGGGGAAGGGGGTATGAATCATGTATTATGCAGTTTCTTTTAGCATATTTTGTTAGTTATGCTTTGATTGAAAGAAAATAAAAATAAAAATAAAAACCTAGTTTTTTATGTCTCTTTCTTTCTTTTCATTTGTTTTGCATTGTTATTTGAAAAAGAAAAAGAATTATCATAGGGTTGTGTTTTCTTCTCATCTTGAAACCATTTCAAAAGAAAAAAAAGAAAAAAAATCCTTTCATTTGATCTTTTGTTTCACTCGAAAGTTGCATTTTTCATTTTGCATGGAAAGGAGAAAAGATTGCATTTTTAAATTTGAAGGATTGTTCATGCTTTTTCTTCCTTGAAACTCTTTTCATTTGAAGGATTACTATAAATTTTTATTTTCCAAAGTTCTTATAGTTTCATTTTTGCAAGAGTCTAAAAAAACATCAGTTGCACTTTCGTTCCTTGAGTAATAAAATCCCTTAAAACGAACGTGTTAATCTGAAATATATTAGTAACACTTTTTCTAGGGTTCACCAATATCTTAGGCTAATACATTGGATTAGGTGTGGAGAGGTAAGCCCTCCAAGGCCAACCAAAACTTAACTGAGGTGTTTGTGCTAGGGTGTGAAAAAAACACCTTGTAATTACTCAATCCAGGAAGCTCCTCTAACAAAGGAGTCAGACATGAGGCCGCATGGATGACGATGATGGAGATATCCATTCCTGATCCTGACAAAGTGTTTGGGAGAGTGTGTATTGGGGGAGAATCATGTAGCATTAATGACCTGACTTGTGTCAGACCTCTGAGACACTTGGATCCGTCCAAGGTACTCTAAGAGTGATTATTTCCATGTTGAATTTTAGGCTTCAGGAGGATCTTCGGGCTTATTTACCCTACCCATACACTTGCTTGTTTGTCTACTGTACCCCCCTGGTTGTTGATTATAGGTTGGTAGCTTAGTTTTCATTATATAGGTTGACACACATGTGACTATGAGGGGTGTATCATGGTACCTGAGGAAGACTCTATTTTTTGGGCGACACCCAAATGGATTGTCAGTCAGGGGTCTAGGTAATTGCTTCTCTTGGCCAGTTGTTTTCCTTTGTCAATGATTTGGATGATCAAGAGTTCATCTCCTTGGTTCGGAAGCATTCATAAGGATAGTTTGTTTGGTTTGTATATTTTTAGGCTTTTCTTCTTAGTAATGTGCTCTGTGCTCCCTAGTTTTCCATAGTGAATTAGTCAATCATTGCTTTGGGTCTTTGACCTAAGTGGTAGACTGCCCACTCCGTTGGTCATGAGGATTTTTCAGTCTTCTTCTTAGAAACATGGAGTCGTCTCCTTATAGGTGTATTTTTTATAACATTGGTTCACCCGAGTCAGTGTGTAAGACTTTTACAGACTTGAACAATCTCGCAAGGGAAGAACCTGTGCATAATATATTCATGGAAACATTTATTGACGATACCAACCAAGAAACCCCTTCGCAAGGGAATTCTTGTTCTTTTCCTTTCTTTGAAAATGTTGGTGTCCCTTTGATGACCACGTTGTGCATTCCTAGGTTGAATGTGGGACTTCCAGTTTGGTGGGGTACTATTCCAAATTTACCTAATACTCTTGACACTTCTATGTTAAGCACCTTGTGTCATGGGCATCATGTTGATGTTCCTTCGTCAACAATTTCTTCTCCTCCTCCTTCTACCTTCTCTAGTGAAAGTATATCTATTAGTAATAAGAAGTCTAAATGAAATAGAAAGAGGAAGAATAAAAAGAAGAAATCACCAACCTCTATGAGTCATGTTATCAACCAATCACTAACCTCTGCAAGTCATGTTGGAGATGTGCAACCAACCACCACTAGTCATGCTGGGTAAAATGATGTTGTTGAGAAACTTAGACGGATAGGATGTAAACCTAATCTCCCTTGTAATATTTGCAATGGAGATCACCTTACTCATTTATTCCCTCACCTTCCAAAGGCACGAAGATTGTGGTCCCTATATGAAAGATCTTTTGATTCTAAGTTTTCTGAGGTTTCCTCACAGCCTACTCAGCCAGTGGTTTAGAAAGTGGTCGTGTCGATGCAAAATTCATCCAATCCCACTCCTTTTTGGGGGGGTGATGTGCCTTCAGACTATGTTATCTCACACCCTATTCAGCCAATGGTTGAGGAAGTGGTCGTTTCATTGCAATCTTCATTCAATCCCACTCCTCTATGTTGTCTCACAGCTTATTTAGCCAATGGTTGAGGAAGTGATCATGCCAATGCAATCTTCAGTTGATCCCACTCTTCTCTTGGAGAGCATCAAGTCTACCAAAGTGGTCACATCGATGCAATCTTCAATTGATCCCACTCTTCTCTTGGGGAGTGATGTTTCTACCAACTATGTTTTTAGCATTTCCAGTTCAGTACTTTCAGAATAAGGGGGAATTATGCTCACTTAGAGAACGCCCCCTCCAAGTCATAGGATGGTTTCCTTTGATTGGAATGACCTTGCCAAGCCTATATTATAGATGAAGGAGCCTCTGCAAGTATTTTATCATCCTCGTCTTGGAAATATTTGGGTTCTCCTAAGCTTGTGTATGCTTTCCATGAGTTGTTGGATTTTGGCAGACGTCCTAGTTAGTATTTGGAGATTCTTCCTCATTTTCCTATCTCATTAGGTGGGAATATTGTCCTTTTCGATGTTATAGTGGTGTAAGGCCCATTATATTTCAATATGATTATCGGGCATGATTATGTATATGCTATGAACATTGTGGTTTCTATGCTTTTCTGGGTGATGCATTTCCCTCACAATGGAAGCATTGTCATTATCGACCAATTGGCATCTGATAATCACCATATTAATTATTCATTAGTTCAGTCTGCCCCTATATATGTTCCTAGTGTTCATGTAGACTCACAACAATCTTTTCATTTAACAGATTAATTATGTGGCATCTTATCCTCAATGTTCAATCACTTCTAAGAAGGAACCTATGCAATCATGTTTACCTTCTCGAGACATGGTCTCAACAATTTATCATTATTTTTATCCAACGAGGGAATGGGAACCCTTGCTTCCCCCTCTTGGTATGAGTGATATTGAGTTTCCTTTTGATTCTGATCTCATTGTTTGTATATCCTCAAATCCTCGTCCTTTTGATGCTTCACTGATAGACTCTGCCAATCCTGGCCAGAACCTCCATCGTCATATGGAATATTGTTATTTTGCTTCTCCATTTGCGGCTGTCGACCCTCCTTGTTCACGTGATTTCTCGGATATTGAATTTCCTTCGGATGAGGCTATCCTTGAAGCCATGACTGCGGTTTCTATACCATTGGAATACTTACACCATGGTTTGTGTTTTCTTCCCTTTTGGGAGACTTTCCAGGTTTAATATCAAAGAGACTCTTGTTCAGAGCCTAGCAACAGGCTCTACTTGAGCTAGCACTCGACAAGATCCGTAAGGCTATGCAGGGCCTTGTACCATATTGTACAGTCTAGGTTTGGTGTTTTCAAGTTTGTTATTCAGTAGAACCTCTAATTTTTTGAAGTTTATATCTATATTAGATTTATTAACTTCTGGATGAGTGTTATTGGATTTATATGCAGAATATTGGAGACATTTTTTTTATCTGACATTTGTTCATCGTATCGATCCATTATGAAATGTATTGACCTTGAAACTAGCATATAGGTTAGGTTTTTACCTACTTTCATTTTTCCATTATCCATTTCCTATTTCATTTCCCCTTAGGATCAATCCCACAAAAGTGCGACATGAAACCTTCACTACTACTTTAGAGGTGTCATAATTAGGTGGCAGAGCCTTCCTCTACATCGAAGCCCTAAGTTGATCCTTTGTTTCATTTTTTCATCCATGCTGTGAGTTTTATCCATATGTCAGGGAATCCTTTTAGTCTCGCCATGATTACGTATTAAAGCCTCATTCTTCTTTCCAGTCATCATTCTTGGATTTTCCCACGGGACTCCTGTTGACGAGCGAAATTGACCGCTCATCAACTGGAGGAGTGAATCTGGTCCGGGGTTGTCTACTTAACCCAAGCCGTTTGGATTAATCCACTCCGACGGGTTTAGCGTCTTCGTTGGCCAATCTAAGTCCTAAGAAAGCAAAAAAACAAAACTAAAGAAGATAAAATAACTTGATGAATAACACTCGCTGAAAACTATATACAGATCTAATATATATTTACAGTTTACTAATTAATATTTATAACATAAGTCTACTTATTATATGTATAATATATACAAACGACTTTATTTATAATATATATATAACATTTACAAAATACGAATTTTAATCTAAATCCGTGAAAATCGAATATGGATTGATTTATTAAACAACAACAAAGCTATCTTTCAATCTTTTTGATTTATTTTCTTATAATGTTTATAAACTAGAAATGGAATAACAAACTGTTTAATTGAAAACATAAATCACAGATAATAGAAAATGTTTTAGCTACAAGAGGTTTATGTATTCATTAAACTAATGAAATTAAACTAGCAAACTGGCTTGTTATCGCATCCCATATTTGTTTAGCGTATAGCATCCAATCTCCCTATCTGATGAGGTAAACTTGCAATAGATCCTACAATTGCTTCTCATAAATGTGAAGCAATAATGATTTAATTCGAATGATAGAACATATAAGAGATATAATCACAACAATCTTGTCATTTCACAAGCAGTCACATTAAGATAAATCCTGCTATGAAAACTTATGCATGAATGGTCAACAAATGATGAAGATAAATATCTTAATCCCAGGTTTAAACAAAATGATTATTGTGAGTTAAATATGAAACATAAAATATGGATAATATATAATTTTTTATCATATCAATCTGTAGTAAACCACGACAGTGAAAGCAATCACAATCTAACTGCAAATTGAAACAATCATAACTTGAATAAAACCACAATATGGAAAAGCCAAAGTTGTAACCAATATTATATTTCATTCAAGTTTGTAAATGAAAAACCCATATTCTTTCCCCAGGAAGAGATGGTTTGAAGTTTACAAAATAACATACTCATATAGGTTCCAGGAAAAAAATGTTTCCTGGTGATAACATCAAATCTGTTAAAAAATGTGGGGGATGCAACCTCCCAGATTTTACTTGATATCAAAAAACTAACAGCCTAATCTATTTACTAAAAACATAAAGATGGTGTGGCTGAGAGATCCCAACAGTGCCTCAAATCTCCTTAGAAATCATGGGTTCCTGTTAACAAACAAAAATAGGGAACTTTTAGATATGTTTTCAATTATCAAGAGAAGCAATTCGAATTTTTCTAACTAGCTACAGAATCTCACGATTCTGTAGCTAGTTATAATTATAACTAGAATCATATTTTATTCAATCAAACAAAACAAACTGAAAAGTAATCTATGCAAACAAATCGTGTATCCTAAATTGAGAAAGACATGATCATACTAAACTTTGAAAGAGATCATACCTCAAATTAAGGGATTAAAACAAATCAAGTAATTTTAGAGTTTACTATTGCTGTCGCTGCTTCCACGTTCTTAAAAATAACAGACCCTATAGTTTTTAGGCATTTGTCCTTTGCTTGAGCTATGGATTGGAGCCTAGTGTTCTCGTTTGTTAATGAATCCACTTGATCTTTCATAGATTTAAGCCTGGACTATGGAAAAGGCACATCTGCATAATACCTATAGATCTAGGATCGACATTCATTACACTGAGGTTGTAGAGACTGTGCATTGACACTGATATCATTAATGATTGGAGCATCGTCCAAGTGGAAGGTAGGTTTGTCACAGAATTTGATGCCAAGAAAATTAGGATTGTCCTTTAGACATGGTGGCAGGTTGGTAACATAATCGTAGTGCCTGTCAGGGAAAAGTCCATATGAATATGGATACTCTTCGGCCAATAACCTTTCAATTTTCGAATCTGAATCCTCACTTACCTCAATTGTATTTTTTGTGTCTGCACAGGGCTTGGGCTTGTTTCGAGTACATCGTGAAATCCAATGAGCGGCCATTTTATTCTTATAATTAACATTGACGCTTCCCCTAAACTTCTTCCCTGTGGGTTTTTTAATAGCCTTAGTACAACTCTTAGGATACAAATCTGGTTGAGTGTCGGGTTGAGTAGAATCAGGGTAGGTTGAGGGTTCCAAATTAGAGACAGGATCACAGAGCATGAGTGAAGGAGGAGAGATGATAGGTTTCACAAGGGTTTTAGTGATAACAGGCTTGTTAACCTGTCCCAACTCATTATTACAAAATCCATTTCGTAACAGAAAAGAATCCCAACAATCGTTGTTTAATTGCAACTGATGCACAATGATGATTTTGATTAAACCATGATGGAATAAACTAGAATCAGAATTCTGCCTCTTAAACCGCTTTCCCATCTTGTATAGACTTCTAAGCAGAAAGTAGGGCATGTTCAATGGGAATTCAATGAAGCTCATAATCAATCGTAGGTGATACAAGAAAACCAACCCAAATCTCCCTTCACACGTAATAAATTGTTTCACAATAGCTAACAAATCATGCCATCTAGGTTTTAAAGATGAGACAGACATACCTCAGTCGCAACTGATAATTTTCCTTGAGGTGAAAAACAATGACCAGGGAACCTCTTTGACTTTTGCGTTCTTAAACCACTTTTGGCCGATAGCTGGTAAACTTGTATCTTGGCTTAAAAATTCTTTAGTCACCTCCAGCTGCACGTCACCTATCTTTGCTCTGCAACCATCGAATGTCAACGTGAACTCTTGAGCAACTCTCAGATTGAAACCCTTAAACTTTTCAATAAACAAATTCCATCCATTCCTTTCTAAGTTGTCTCTGGCGTTGTCATAAGATAACAAGTTTTGGATTCCATTGGGCTCAATCCTCACCATTGGATCCATGGAGAACAGATGGGAAACAACACTAAAATCAGAGGTAGGGTTTTATAAGAAAACACAAAGCCATAGCCCCTAGATTTCACAAAGAAATGATAGTTCGAAATTGTAGGCAGAGACGTTAATCACCATGCGTGGGAATGAGATTGTGAAGCCCAAGGCCATGCAAAGAAATAATATCACACTGCACCTCATATGATACCTTGGGATATGGGTAGTGTAAGGATGTAAGAACTTGAATACCATAGAACGCACGTTTATGACTTGATTACAAAGTAAATGTATCAATTAAACATTGGATAATTAAAAGTTTTATGAATCAAAAACCACATTGATATTAATCGAATATTGATGAGTGGGAGGTTTTTTACTTATGTAACCAAGGCATGTTTAAGACCAAGGGGTTATAAACAAGGAAAAAAATCATGTTCATAACAAAATACGACAATTCGACAATAGACCATATGACGAGTTATCCTTTGATCAAAAATCAAAACAAAGTGTGAATTCCAGTAGCAAGTTTTCATGTGTACAGTCATGAAAACAAAAATCGAAAGGAAGGTATGTAAAAAGAGACAAGTGATAAGTGTCATTTCTCATGACGAGTAATGAAAATTTACAGACCCTATGTAGGCAGCTTATAAACAATAGAAATTACATTATTGCTGCCAACAATGGTGACACGCTGGGAGAAGCAGTTATCTCTACCAAATGAACGAGTTCAGATTAGGATAATCAGAAAAAAACTTCAAATCGAAAACAACCAAGAAGTTGTCTGAACATCATTATCAATTATAAAGCATTCTAGTTTCAGATTACTGTTATTTTAAAGAGACGAAAACTGACAACAATCTTAACAGAAGAGAGTCACGATATTAAAGTTAAAATCTTCAATATTGTTGACAGAGTCGCTGCTTCCAACAGGCGTCCATAGCCTTGACAGTGATGTCATTTAACCTACTCTGATATATGTATCCTACCAAGAAGTTCTAGATCAGAACGAAGGACATTTAAGGTCAAAAGAATCCATATCTGAGAATTTTCATATACCTGACATTGCTTCACTATTAGCGGGCCTGTTCAGTACCCCGACGAAGTTATCTTGGCATCATGCATGCATTTACCCACTGCCAGCAGACCTGTTCAGTATCCCAACGGGTTTACAAGCACTTCCCACGGCTCTCTGAAGGTTTATTTAGTTTTAAAGATTTTTTAATAGAGCGGGGTGACGCTGAAAACGCTGGTTTTTGGACACATCTTAGTAAAATACAGACCTTGAAGA
This sequence comes from Picea engelmannii, assembly GCA_009831015.1. Classification (NCBI taxonomy): domain Eukaryota; kingdom Viridiplantae; phylum Streptophyta; class Pinopsida; order Pinales; family Pinaceae; genus Picea; species Picea engelmannii. The sequence continues at coordinate 88,679 of ML783810.1, read as the reverse complement.
AATTTTCTTAGCTGTCCCTCATTAAGATCTAGAAATAGTTTGTTAATAAACCAACTTTCAATAGCAGGGAGACATCTCTGAGTTGTTCTCTTAAGGAACAGGGACAGTGTAAAAAGAATTTTTATGGATGATCGTGAGTACCTTCAGTTGTGGATTGAAATCAAGAAATGTTTTTCAAACAACGAGTTATCTTTAACATGGCTGCAAACTAAGGAAAATATCACAATTGATGTTTAAACAACTTTCAGTAGTCATTTTAGGGGGAAATTTTTTTGTTCTCTTCGTATGAGCTAGCCCATGATGTGAACATGTGTGTTTCAAAAAAAAGACTGATAAGGAAAATCAAAACCAACCAGCAAAGAAAAATTAGAAAGCAAAGAAATCCGAACAAAAAAAAATATGTACAGAAGGTGTATCTGAAATCATCATGCAAAAAAAATCCCTTGGGAGACTGAAAGAAAGTAGAAAAATCTTGTTTGATGTGAAAGAAGTCCTACTCGTGGTAGCTCGGGTCAGGGTTGATTCAGATGTATTTATCTCTTTACCTTGCATTTAATATTTTCATGACGATACTGCGTTTTTGAAAATAAATGTTCAACTAAAATAAAAGAGAAAAGGATTAAGTGGACTTCCCTGACAATAGTCGTATTATGGTTCTCGTGGTGCGACCACTTGCGTTCATGACTGCATTATTACAAAGAAAATTAGTGAGAAATAAAACTGAAAGAAAACCTATTCCTAAACCTACCCTAACTATTAAACAAATCAGAATACTACGTGAAGTCATGCTTCCAATGTAGCCATCGGAGTAACTCCAATGCTGCAATGGAAACAAAATTAGGCATTACTAATAAGAATGGTAACAGAAACATATCACACTTACCTTCATAATCATCATCTAAAAATGAAGTAAGCATGATCTTACCATTTCCTTGAATATTCTTGTTGTATGAATCCTCCAGCCATTGTGCAATCTTGTCATGATAAGGGTCATAATGGCATGGGCGAGTGTAAGCAAGTTTAAAAAAAATGTCAAGATTACGAGGAAATGAAATAACCATCATCCAAGGCTGAAATGCCCCATCCTCCTTACAATTCTCTAAGTGTTCATTAATTTCTTCACATGGAGGATCTAAAAGAAATGTGTCACACCTACTTCCAAGATACTTAGGTAAAAAGAAAGCAAGCATAACTTTATCTTTATTATGAAAATTTGTTATATATGAATATTCAAGCCATCCTAAGATCCTGTCACAAAAATGAGGATTCAAACCACGACTTTGATGA
>ML783810.1:43576-87342 GCA_009831015.1 Picea engelmannii | reverse complement strand
AATCAAAGAACGAATATGAAATGTAGAATGTTTGATCTCCATAAAATATAGTGCATTGTCTTTTTCAACAATAAACTGTGTAAAATCATCTCGTAACATGTCCTTTTCCCATATGAGTGATGAAAGTGAACAAGCATCAAATCCAACTTTATCAATATTAGGTTTGGAATTGATTTCACCAAAATTTATCATATTGAAAGGGTATGATTATGGCAGAAAAGAGTAGGATGTTGTAGGTAAGATGTCAAGTCCAACAGAGTCTAGGAATAGATCAGGATATAAAAAATAAAAGGAATCAGAAATAAGCACATGAAAAGAATCTCTTGAACTACGATAATTAACAATGGTATTCTCAAGACATTTATCTTTACTTTCTTTAAAACTCTTACTCTGTTTTGGTGACGAATTCCTTAACATAATATGATCATCTAGATTTGCCTTTTGTGTGATCGATAATTCAAAATTTATGTGACAAACATCTAGTCTTTCCTATGAACAAAGTGCATTTTGAGGATGAAGGTTTAAGGTTTCTTCTTCTAATTGCATATCTTCTTCTCTAATCAGTGTCATAGGAGTATCGGAACGTTCAAGATGATTTTCGTCGCTTAAGTGTTCTTCAATGATTTATTTTAAATATTGATTAGAGCATGAGTTACAATAATGAGGATATTCACCTTGAGCTAGAAACAAATCTCCTTCTATACTGGTCGAAGATTGAAAATACAATGATTCAGAGGAAAAACTAATTTGGTTGTCATTAAGAACCTGGTCAATAGATTCTACCTCCTTAGCTTGTTCAACATTGTCGGAAGGATTCTTCTCTTCTTGCGAAGAGAATTGTTCTTGCAGTTGAGTGATAGGATTTGCAATTGGTTCTTCATTCGTGATTGAATATGACTGGATGGAAGGGATGCAAGCATCATAGAAGAGATTTAATGCAAATAACATGTCATCGAGATTAAATTTACAGAGGGTATGATAGAATCTTGTCAAAAAGTCTTCTGAAGATGAATCGTCATTGATTAGTGAAGTATGAAATTCTTCACATAATTGATCGAAATCATAAATTTCAAAAGCATCTAGAAATTCATCTACAAATTGAAACCAATCAAAAATGTGACATGCTGGAAAGGATTCAAACCAATTTTTGATCCGACCTCTAAAAGTAAAAGCGAACAATCTGCCTAAAACTCTTAAATCTGAGATGTCATGTTTGATGCATTTGCACCAAAACTTGTTAAGGTGCTCTTTAGAAAATGTATTGTCTCCACCATCAAAGGTGAGTTTGGACAAGCGAGAGACTATCTCATTGGGAACATCAGGTAATGAGAAGTTGAAAGCATGTTCCAACACAATGATTTGGGGAGCCATGGGGAAATTGAATACATTTAAAGTAAAGGCTCCTACAGGGCCAGCTTGTCAGTCGACCCTCCTTCTAGCGCCATTTGTTGATGGGCAAAATTGACCGCTCGTCAAATGGAGGAGTGAATCCGGTTCGGGGTTGTCTACTTAACCCAAGCCGTTTGGATTAATCCACTCCGACGGGTTTAGCAGCTCCGTTGGCCGATCTAAGTCCTAAGAAAGCAAAACAAAAAAACTAAAGAAGATAAAATAGCTTGATGAATAACACTCGTTGAAAACTATATACAGATCTAATATATATTTACAGTTTACTAATTAATATTTATAACATAATTCTACTTATTATATGTATAATATTTACAAACGACTTTATTTATAATATATATATATATATATATATATATATATATATATATAACATTTACAAAATACGAATTTTAATCTAAATCTGTGAAAATCGAATATGGATTGATTTATTAAACAACAACAAAGATATCTTTCAATCTTTTTTATTTATTTTCTTATAATGTTTATAAACAAGAAATGGAATAACAAATTGTCTAATTGAAAACATAAATCACAGATAATAGAAAATGTTTTAGCTAGAGGAGGTTTATGTATTCATTAAACTAATGAAATTAAACTAGCAAACTAACCTGTTATCGCATCCCATATTTGTTCAGCGTATAGCATCCAATCTCCCTGTCTGATGAGGTAAACTCACAATAGATCCTGTAATTGCTTCTCATAAACATGAAGCAATAATGATTGAATTCTAATGATAGACCATATAAGAGATATAATCACAACAATCTTGTCATTTCACAAGTAGTCACATTAAGATAAATCCTGCTGTGAAAACTTGTGCATGAATGTTCAACAAATGATGAAGATAAATCTCTTAATCCCAGGTTTAAACAAAATGATTACTGTGAGTTAAATATGGAACATAAAATATGGATAATATACAATTTTTTATCATATCAATCTATAGCAAACCACGACAGCGAAAGAAATCACAATCTAACTACAAATTGAAACAATCATAACTTGAATAAAACCACAATATGGAAAAGCTAAAGCTGTAACCAATATTATATTTCATTCAAGTCTGTAAATGAAAAACCCATAGTCTTTCCCCAGGCAGAGATGGTTTGAAGTTTGCAAAATAACATACTTATATATGTTCCAGGAAAAAAAATGTTTCCTGGTGATAACATCGAATCTGTTCAAAAATGTGGGGGATGCAACCTCCCAGATTTTACTTGATATCAAAAAACTAACAACCTAATCTATTTACTAAAAACATAAATATGGCGTGGCTGAGAGATCCCAACAGTGCTTCAAATCTCCTTAGAAATCATGGGTTCCTGTTAACAAACAAAAATGGGGAACTTTTAGATATGTTTTCAATTATCAAGAGAAGCAATTCGAATTTTTCTAACTAGCTACAGAATCTCACGATTCTGTAGCTAGTTATAATTATAACTAGAATCATATTTTATTCAATCAAACAAAACAAACTAAAAAGTAATATATGAAAACAAATCCTGTATCCTAAATTGAGAAAGACAGAATCATACTAAATTTTGAAAGAGATCATACCTCAAATTAAGGGATTAAAACAAATCAAGTAATTTTAGAGTTTACTAACGCTGTCGCTGCTTCCACGTTCTTAAAAATAATAGACCCTATAGATTTTAGGCATTTGTCATTTTCTTGTGCTATTGATTGGAGCCTATTGTTCTCATTTGTTAATGAATCCACTTGGTCTTTCAGAGATTTAAGCCTGGACTGTAAGAAAGGAACATCTGCATAATACCTATCGATCCTGGATCAACATTCATTACACTGAGTCTATAGAGACTGTGCATTGGCACTGATATCATTAACGATTGGAACATCGTCCAAGTGGAAGGTAGGTTTGTCACGGAATTTGATGCCAGGAAAATCAGGATTTTCCTTTAGACACGGTGGCGGGTTGGTAACATAATTGTAGGGCCTGTCAGGGCAAAGTCCATATGAATATGGATACTCTTCGGCCAAGAACCTTTCAATTTCCGAATCCGAATCCTCATTTAACTCAATTGTATTTTTTGTATCTGCACAAGTCTTGGGCTTGTTTCGAGCACATCGTGAAATCCAACGAGTGGCCCTTTTATTCTTATAATTAACATCGATGTTGCCCTTAAGATTCTTCCCTATGGGTTTTTTAACAACCTTAGTACAACTCTTAGGATACGAATCCGGTTGAGTGTCGGGTTGAGTAGAATCAGGGTAGGTCGAGGGTTCCAAATTAGAGACAGGATCACAGGGCATGAGTGAAGGAGGAGAGATGATAGGCTTCACAAGGGTTTCAGTGATATCAGGCTTGTCAACCTGTCCCAACTCATTATTACCAAAGCCATTTCGTAATAGAAAAGCATCCCAACGATCGTTGTTTCATTGCAACTGATGCACAATGATGATTTTGATTAAACCATGATGGAATAAACTAGAATCAAACTTCTGCCTCTTAAGCCGCTTTCCCATCTTGTATAGACTTGTAAGCAAAAAGTAGGGCATGCTCAACGGGAAATCAATGAAGCTCATAAGAAATCGCAGGTGATACAAGAAAACCAACCCAAATCTCCCTTCACATGTAATAAATTGTTTCACAATAGCTAACAGATCATGTCATCTAGGTTTTAAAGACGAGACAGACATACCTCGGTCGCAACTAGTAATTTTCCTTGAGGTGAACAACGATGACCAGGGAACCTCTTCGACTTTTGCGTTCTTAAACCACTTTTGGCCGACAGTTGGTAAACTTGTAGCTTGGATTAAAAATTCTTCAGTCACCTCCAGTTGCATGTCACCTATCTTTGCTCTGCAACCGTCGAATATCAACGCGAACTCTTGAGCAACTCTCAGATTGAAACCCTTAAACTTTTCAATAAACAAATGCCAGTCATTCCTTTCTAAGTCATCTTTGGCATTGTCATAAGATAACAAGGTTTGGATTCCATTGGGCTCAATCCTCACCACTGGATCCATGGTGAACAGAGGGGAAAGAACACTAAAATCGGAGGTAGGGTTTGATAAGAAAACACAGAGCCATAGCCCCGAGCTTTCACAAAGCAATGACAATTCGAAATGGTAGGCAGAGGTGTTAATCACCATGCGTGGGAATGAGATCGTGAAGCCCGAGGCCATACAGAGAAATAATATCACGTTGTACCTCATATGACACCTTGGGATATGGGTAGTGTAAGGATGTAAGAACTTGAATACCATAGAATGCACATTTATGACTTGATTACAAAGTAAATGTATCAATTAAACATTGGATAATTAAAAGTTTTATGAATCAAAAACCCCATTGATATTAATTGAATATTGATGAGTGGGAGGTTTTTTACTTATGTAACCAAGGCATGTTTAATACCAAGGGGTTATAAACAAGCAAAACAATCATGTTCATAACAAAATACGACAATTCGACAATAGACCATATGACCAGTCATCCTTTGATCAAAAATCGAAACAAAGTGTGAATTCCAGCAACACGTTTTCATGCTTACAGTCATGAAAACAAAAATCAAAAGGAAGGTATGTAAAAAGATACAAGTGATAAGTGTCGTTTCTCATGACGAGTAATGAAAATTTACAGACCCTGTGTAGGCAGCTTATAAACAATAGAAATTACATTATTGCTGCCAACAACTCCCTAAAGAGCATGGTTTGTTATCTTTTGAGCTCATTTAAACTTTGAAAGAAACATATAACAAGAGATCATTTATTCTTTTCAGTCTCATTTGGATTACCTGAGAAAAGAAGCGCCCCTAGAGTCTTCTTTAAGCCCTTTTCAGACTCTCTAAAACTGAAAATATTGTCGAGCGATCTTGTTTCCCTTCACACTCGCCAAACTTAAATTTGAAGGCACTTATGTCTAGTGGTAGTTTACCCCTTTTTCAGTCCGGATGGTTAATTTACGAATAAAGGTATTCTCTAGGAGCTTTGGTTCGCTAGGAGAGTATTCTCAAGCGTAAGTTTAACCCTTTTTGGGGCCTGAAGGACTAAATTTTTGAAAAAGGGTCATTCTCCTTGGTTTTGGTTTATCTCTTTTTCGGGCCTTGGAGATTACTTTCGAAAAAGGAACCCCCTCAAAGTCCATAGTTAATATCTTTTCAGACTTCCTAAATATGAAAATATCATCGAGTGACCTTGTTCCTTTCACACTTGTTAATTGGTCCAGAAAGAACATCTATTTGGCATAAGTTTAACCCTTTTTTTGGCCAATAGATTATCCAGGAAAAAGGTACGCCTCGAGAGACATGTCTCACCGAGAGAGTTCTACGAAGTTATATTTTATACTTTTTCAAGCTAAAGAGACTAAACTCAGAAAAAGGTTGTGAGTCCATAGTTAATCTCTTTTCAAACTACTTAAAATAGAAAATATAGCTGAGTAATCTTGTCTCTGTCACACTCGTTAAAATGGTTTTGAAGAGATATCCTTTCAATATAAGTTTAACCTTTTTTCGAACTGACTCGACTAGTTACGAAAAATGAACTCTCTGGAGTCTTCTTTTAGTGTTTTTTCAGACTCTCTAAACGTGAAAAACCATTGAGCTTACCTTCGTTGGGCTCGTAAAAATTCACATAGAAGGATTATCATTGTGTCCTACTTAATCACATTGCATCGCATTTCTCATCCTTGCATCTTTGGCCTAATGTCGGCTCCATGTTTCTATTTAACTGACCCTTCAAATCATTCCTTAAACATAAGCCTGGCAACACTTTTTCCTTTGCGATATGACACCTTAACCCATTGAGGAATTTTTTTGAGTGTCCTTATCCTGCACATGTCACCTTTCCCTGAGCATCAATATGCTCCATGTGCTTGAAACTAGTTTTCTTTCCCATGACACTCATTCATCCTTTATAATGTAGCATTCTTTTATTATTTTTCAAGCTCATTAAATATTTTGAAAAAGACAAAAAAATCAAATATTCAAAAAAGAGGGGATGGGATACACATTCTTTTTTCGGAAGAAAGATAGTCTCCCTTGGACAAAGCAAACCTTATTCTTGTTTTCCAAGCATTGGGATCTAGTATGACCTTAGGAAGTTGTTCTCGCTACATAAATATGTGTCCTCCTCCATTTGGTTACTCTTCCAAACATATAGAGAGTTTGTGGTGCCTCCTGTATCACAGAATTATGTCAGTATTCCACTGCCTGAGTCTCAACATTTTTTTCATGATTTTGTCCAAGGGAAGTTTCATCCAACATGAGTCGGCAATTCTGGAGTTTATCTCTTGACTTTCATGAGTTGGTCATCCCAAGATTCCAGTCAAGTTTGGATTCAAAATCAATGAATTTTTGTGCCTAATGATCAAGATCCTTCTGTCTTTCCCCGATGGCATGTCGAAGACTTCAGGGTAGTGATTCTTACACTCCTATTGTACTCCTACCTGATTTTTGAATATCATGAAGTTGTTTCTCGATCTATGAAGTCCTCATCTCCAGCTACAGGCGTCAATGCTTCTTGAATATTTATATTATATTGTACTTTTATATCTTCAAACAATTTTTAGATGTAGATCTATTGTGTATTTCTCATGACTACACTTTATATATACATTTATATGACATGGATCTACGGTGTACATGTTTGGAAGCCATGCTTAGTTCATCTCGATCATGGGTATGCCTTCCTCAGAGAGGTTATCATTGTTTTGTAGATGGCACGCTCTCGAACACTCGTCCTGGGCTCACTCAACTCTGTGCCTTCCCACTGGTAAAGATATTGTAATGCGGTTTGGCCATCAGTTTATCTTTTGACCTCACACCTTAGGGGGAATCTGTTATAGTCCAAAAATGCCTTACTTGTGCATACAAAACATTGGCCTTTCCACTTACATAATTTTCCAAAATACTGTTGAGGCTTCTTCTTAAAAAAACATTTTTTGGAAAATGTACGCGCCCTGATGGACTGGTAGCCCGTGTACACATGCATGCTTCATACTAGTTATCCCACATACATATGCGAGTTGCATACAATTTAGCCCACATTTACCTCCAAAAATTGCAAAAAATATAAATTTGTCAAGAATTCGATGGAGTTTACGAGCTATTGAGAGTTTCACAACCATTTTACCCCTTGTATCTCGTCCCCAAACTGAATAACCATATTTTTATCATACAAAAATAGTTCTTAGGGTGTCATTTGAGTGGACAAGAAAGAGAATAAGAAAACTCTTCCAAAATCCCTTCCCCTTCTTAGCCCAAGTTTTGCATCCTATTCTGAGTTTTGACCTCAACATTCCCATCTACCCCTTTCTCCTTATACAACTCTTTCTCCTTCCCTAAGTGATAAATTGGTTGTGAGAAGCAAGTGTGGGATTTATTCACTTGGAGCCATGATAGAGGACCCCGGACCTAGTTCGTGGAGCGATTGTCGACAAAGGTTGTAATCATTTTTGTCTTAAAACTTAATAAAAGGGTTCATTCGTGTCCCAAAAAATCATTTCTATATGATTTTATTGATTTATGCATTTATGTTTATATCTGAACATTGAAAGTGATAAGTAGAGAGTGCATGTACCGTAGCATCATTTTCCTAATCTTTTGCAGGTCAGATTTGGGAGGAAGCCCACAATCTAGGAAATTGCAAAGACGAAATAGGTCTACATCGATAGTGAGGACTAAGGGTGCACCCATTAACCTTATTCCCTCTCTCTTGTCATCAAGTTTAGATATTTTGGGGGTAGTTCAAGGGTAGAACAGTATTTTAAGGGAAGTCAATGCTCTTCTTGTACCTAGACCTAGTATAGGGGGATTTTTCTCCATAGTAATGACACATTTGTAATGACCGAGGATTCTCGACATACTTTGAAAAATAGTCAAGATACTTAATCATTCTATTGACATACTTCCATATGTTGGGATACATAGCTCAGTATATTCACCAGTTATATAGGAAAGAAATCTAGATATTGAATGTATTCAATGGTCATTCATACAACCTAACCTTTTTTCACATACAAAAGCACACAAAGATAACCAATAACCATTGTTCTTGGAGACTCTAAGTACAACAAGAACCACCAACTTATAACAGACTGTAGACATAATCAAACTAGTGATGTGTTCTTGTGGCACCAAAGAACATCAAGAAAAATCAACTTAAATTATGTTACTCTATTTTATGAGTGGTATTTCATCATATAATTTTACAAACAAAATATAACATGAACAACATACTTTGTTAGGGACCTAACCCCTCACGTAGGTAGAATAATATATTTCCATGTAATAAAGGTCAATATTAATAAGGCCTAGCAATAAGGAAGAATAAGTCCAATGTAAGAAGACCTAATAGAAGATTTTGCTTCTAGAAGGATCTTCCTCGAGATTGTTCTTTTGATAGACATATTTAGTATAAATAGGAGTTGAGGATATGAGAAGTTTTGTCTTGGATATTATTGTAATAGAGATCTTATATACCAGAGGTTGCTTCCTTGAAGAGGCAAGTGAACATTGCTCTCAGTAATCAAAGTGCTCTTTCTGGTGTTATTGTGGTGTTGTTATGGTTATATCGTTGTTTAACTTCCATTTCTAGCTAATTATTTTTATTTTGCATACTATTTTATATCTAGAATATTACAAGTGGTATTAGAGCACCTTCCTCGGCAAAATATTGTGGGTTAAATTTTTTTTTCAAGGTAGAGGCATATTCCATTGTCTTTAAGCTACAAAGATTTTTTGTTACACACATAAACCCATGGTCGGGGATTCATACATGCAAGAAATACAAGTGGTACTTAAGTGCACATATGTTGGCCACCCTTGTAACCCCTATTGGTACCCCTTCGAGTCATAGCGCGCCAGATAACACTTGTATACGGATTAGCCTATATCTCTTGAATCCTTCCATAGATAAAACGATCGGACTCCTGACTGCTATATTTCCACTGAGAACAACACTCGAGAGGATACTCTCTAGTACCTGGGTAGTCGAGTAGTACGACTAAGGGCACAATCTAGCCTCCTTAGTTGGTGCCCTCAGATATTGGGTCTAGTACTATTGTTGGACCCTGCACATATATTAGAGAGATATAGCACAAGGCAAACCCTTGTTTTTACAACCCTTGAATACCCTAACCTTTGTGACAGAAACAAAAACAGAACAGACAAAATCTATTGTTGCGCAATTGTGTCTTCTGCATTCGGGTTGCAAAATTACTACATGATATAGGAGCATCTCAAGCGAGCCAGCGTGGAGACAACGGAAAGCTGGAAAAGCACCCAGCACAAATTTTGAAATATCTTTAACCATTAATGAAACATCAAGTGGAGGCGCACTCGGACCTTGAGCGATTTTCTCTCATCCTTAGTAGATAGAAGGCATTTATGGTAGTTAATGAAGGTAGATGGAATTGAATGTGTATATTAGATAGTTTTAGAGCGCAAGAGGGAAACGGGATATAGACACCCTCATTGTGTATTGTAATATGATGATGAAAATTATTGAGAAGAGCATAGGGGAGAAGCAGAGAGAGTTGTGTAGCAGACTCCATGTACAGAAGTTCTGAACTAATACAAGAAGGTTGTGATTCAGACTCATGGTGTTCATATATTCTCTGTGTATGCATATTTGAATGTTATGCTCATGAATGTTTACTCTTTCTATCATGCAATTGCTTTTATGCTATGTATGAATGATTTCTTGTTGAATGTTTGAAATCTGAGAGGAAAGGGTGAAGAAATGAGTTTCAATTGTTTCTCTATCTGAGCGAGAGTTCCTACAAGGAGTGCAGTTGAATTGTCCACAGGGAGTGTGTCGACAAGGTGTTCAGAGGTTTGTCTCTAAAATCCCAGGAGAGAAATATATTGTTCTCATTTCCACAGAAGTGCAGTTGGGCACAGAAGCTGTGCAAGGAGTGCATAGGCCGAGTGAAGTCTCAGGGTTGTGGACCTGAGTGGAGTAGTGAGAGACTACTGCTGCAGATGTGCATAGAGTCGAAGGTTTTCAACACTTGGAAGTGATTGAAAGTCTGCCGCAAGGAGTGCATGCAAGGGTTTTTCTAAAAGACGCAGAGTCGTGGAAAGTTCAGAAGGAATTAGACCTTTCGAAGGAGTCGAAAGAGGGCATAGTAACGAGGGACCACAGGAGGATGAATTCCGCAGAGAGAAACACCTTGGTTAGTTGTGCAGAAGTTCTCAAAGGTGTTACCCATGATTTTGGTCATCATGATGATGTATTCAGGCTCTTCATTAGAACTTTTTCCTGAGAAAAGTTACCTTCATCTCTTTCCAGAAATCACATTTTTGAGGACTGTTCACAGGCTGCTAGTATATTTTCCTGCGAGAATGCATGATTCTCGTAGGATTCCTTAAGCCAGGGTGCGAGAAGTTCGCACTGTGTTGTATTGCTAATGTGCGAACTCTTTCTAAAGAAGGGAAAAAGATGAATTCTCGAAGCTTCTAGAAGGGAATCTTCTAGAAGGATGAGATGGCATTCGAATGATTATCTAAGTACTGGATTTCCTGATATTTTGGGATCATTTTTATCCAAGTAACTAATTCATTCTCTCATATATATTGAGGGGATTCTCATGGAAAAGGTTATAAGAAAACAAGGTTAAGTGAGACGTTGTAGAATTGGTGAAAGATTGTGTGAAGGACTGAAGCTACAACAGTTAGGGAACTCCAACAAGTTTATCAAAGGTGGTTGATCTTCTTCATGCAAGTGAGCAAGTGTGTGTGTCATATATAGGGGCCATTGAAAGGAAGTTTGCAACATCAAGGCTCAGGTTGTAATCTTTTACTTTCCATCAATATGATATAGTAATGTGTCCCTTTCCCATAAAGTTAGTTCCACTTTATTGTATAACTCCTTGATCATATACATAGATTAACTATTGAATGTACTAGGAGGCACGATTAAAGAACATACCTTATGATCGCTTCCTTTGGTCTTTGTTTCTCCTGATTCACTCCAGTGCTCTTGTACAGTCAAGATCAAAACAATACAAACCAACCGAAGTGAAGAAAGCACAATCTATTCAACAGTCAATCTATGTATATGATCAAGGAGTTATACAATAAAGTGGAACTAACTTTATGGGAAAGGGACACATTACTGTATCATATTGCTGGAAAGTAAAAGATTACAACCTGAGCCTTGATGTTGCAAACTTCCTTTCAATGGCCCCTAGCTCTGACACACACACTTTCTCACTTGCATGAAGAAGATCAACCACCTTTGATAAACTTGCCGGAGTTCCCTAGTTGTTGTAGCTTCAGTCCTTCACACAATCTTTTACCAATTCTCCAATGTCTCACTTAACCTTGTTTGCTTCTAAACTTTTCCATGAGAATCCCCTCAATATATATGAGAGAATGAATTAGTTACTTGGATAAGAATGATCCCAAAATATCAGGAAATCCAGTACTTAGATAATCATTCGAATGCCATCTCATCCTTCTAGAAGATTCCCTTCTAGAAGCTTCGAGAATTCATCTTTTTCCCTTATTTAGAAAGAGTTCGCACCCTAGCAATATAAAACAGTGCGAACTTCTCGCACCCTGGCTTAAGGAAGCCTACGAGAATCATGCATTCTCGCAGGAAAATATACTAGCAGCCTGTGAACAGTCCTCAAAAATGTGATTTCTAGAAAGAGATGAAGGTAAATTTTCTCAGGAAAAAGTTCTAATGAAGAGCCTGAATACACCATCATCAATACATCATCATGATGACCAAAATCATGGGTAACAAAATGCCCCCCAAAGTATGAGGTTGGAACCAGTGACAACCGATATACTTTGTAAGTTGCATGTGTGTGTCAAGAACCAGGAGCACATCTAATCGGAAACCTACAAACAACCAAGCATCTGCAGAAAATCATGTGTATCCATTCTGAGGTAGGCATTCCCATACTCAGATCAAAGAATGATGAAATTATAAACAAAGGTCATGGCCACCAATCATACACTATGGATCCAAGCCATCAAAATATAGCATAGCCACCTGAATACATTGTGGATCTATGCGAGAAATTTCAAATCAAGACGACGTAGCCACAAAACATACACAGTGGATCTATGTGTCGAAAACTATACATACTCCATCACAACCTGGATCACAAAGATAAAATCCAGGGTCTTCAATCTCGTCGCCCAAAGTACGAATCTAACCATGTGATTACATGTGTTGAAGTCGAACATGGTATAAACCACTTGATTACCGGTCATTGATGAAACCGTTAACAAGTGTGAGGGGAATCACCATTGATGTCAATGACTCCCAAGGTACTATAGTACAATCCATCAACTATGAATAAATGAGTTGATGTCGAACATCCGATGGAATCTTTCGATCAGGGGTCAATGATGTAAACCTACTGTCGAAAGCGAGGAAACTTGTCATTAAGGCACACAAGCTCCAAGGTACTAAATATTTTCTAAGTCTTGATTCTGGATAATGAGCTGAAGTCGACGGAACAAAACTCGTCACAGGAGGGCCTTGATGTATCCCCCATCAATGACACGAAATGAGTAACAGAGTTTGAAGGTGAAATAGAGCATTTTGCAATTTGGACTAAACACAGGGAAGGCCGACACAGAGAGAATGGATAACAACAAATGGCCGACTTAATATAGGTTTCAGATGGACTTCTCTTGAACATATGAATGACACGACCAATGATTTGGCAGCATTGACTCAAAGACAACACATGGAATGACCTTGTAATCATTTGACAGAGAGACAAATGGATTTCCCAAACAGACTTCAAATGATGAATAGGGGGTGTCATGTTCAAGAGCAACACTTACTGCCAATTAATACAAAAATGAAACATATCCCTTTCCCAAATTTTCCCCCACCATTTCTGGCAAGTACCTCTTTATTTTTACGCAAGTTTGAGGAGGATAACATATGCTTGTTTATATAAGCTCATCCTTCAGACGAGTCCCTCAGAGTATATTTAACAAACCCTAAGAAGGAGTGGTTCGGTCCCATTACGGGTCTGTCAATGTTTGTTTAATGAGTCCAGAGATAGTAAACTCGAAGGTTTTTCAAGATTATAGAGTTTGGAAAAACACTTAAAAGAGAACTCTCTCAGTTCCTTTTTCATAAAATAGTCTGGAAGAGACCGAAAAAGAGAAAAATTATCGCTTTCCAGATGCATACTTCAAATACTTTATCGAGCGTGAAAATAGCAAGGTCGCTCGGCGATCTTTTCATGTTTAGAGAGTCTGAAAAGATCTTAAAGAGGACTCCAGGGGAGTTCCTTTTTCGTATAACCTTGTTGAGCTCGAAAAAGTGATAAAAGTATGCTCGACCACGTTCTCATGTTTTTTACGAGCACAAGAACGAACAAAAACGACGCTCGAGGTTTTATGTAAAAACCATAAAAAACAATAAAAACACGCCATAATGAAGAAAAATATGTCCATAACCCTGTATTGAATAATCAAAATCATCACACCTGCAAGAAATACACTCAACATACCATTAGGGATTAGGTTTAATCAATAAATAATCATAAAAACCCAAAATGATATAGTAAAAGTAAATAAAATGAGTCAAAACTCTTTTTTACCACATCATTTTACATTTTCACTATTGAGCTCCAAAACCCCATTTTTACCCTCCGAGTTTGGCGTCAATTTGTGGGATCTATAAGAGATCATTCAATGAACCATCTGCAGCATTAAGGTAAGCTCTTCATCTTTGACATTTTCATGGTTTAAATTTTGATTTTCATTGGTTAATTCTTTAGTTTCAAATTGTTTTTTGAACCCTACATGCACGTAGGCATTCTCGCAGGCAGCCCATACGGGGCCTGTGAGAACGATGCATTCTCGCAGGTGAGATTTAATCCACCTGCGAGGTTCTCGCACTATGCTAATGGGGCACCTGCGAGAACCGCAGAACTCAATTTTTTTTTTTAAATTTTTAACCAAATGAAAAAATTCTAAGGCATGAAAAAGTTATTAATCCTCCTTTTATGTTCCTTGTGCAGATATTTGACCAGCAACATGGTGCTTGAGTGGCGAGAACGGGAACATGAAGAGGATAATGCAATGGCTGAGAATCATCCTCCCACCATAGCTGCATTGAGAGATTGTGGGCTCTTAAAATACTTTCGCATCCCGGGCATGAGGGCCCAAGTCAGACTACTAGAGTATTTGGTCCGTATGTGGGACCCAGATCAGCAGGTTTTCAATGTAGGATCTCACACACTGTCCATCGACATTGAGGACATATAATTTCTGACTGGATTTTCTAGACGTGGATATTATGTCAGCCTGACCGGTAGTAGAGGTGGTGAGCTAAAGATGAGTGAGTACTGCAATCAATACTGTGTACCTGAGGCTAAGAGGAAAAAGGGAAAAGTTGTTATCTGGGGGGTACAAGACTTGACCCTCCGCACTATCCTTTTTACTATAGCTCAGATGGTTGGGAGTTCTACTCCTCATATGGCATTACAAAGCTACCTCCAGTACGCCATCGAGTGTACTGAGCCCCGAGTATTCAACTGGGCAGATGTTGTGCTTCGCAGTATCAAAAAGAAATTAACCAAATGCAGGCGAGGTGAATTGAAACAATTTGGGTATGGATCTTTGTTAGTGTCCTTCTTCCTCGAGAGGGTCCCCGTATTTAGACTATAGGTTGAGTGGAACCTACCAGGTCCAAGGGATCCAAGGATGCTTATATGGTGTCGGATCATGGCTCGGCACGTGGCAGAACCAATCGTCAAGTACGACAATATTTTCTTTGACTGGCTTCAAAACCAGATGTTGATGGTCGATGACTATGCTTATGCCGAGTTGGATTTCCGAGGAGATCCAGATTTGGCATTTCCTGAGGACGCTCAGTGGGGTGACCTTGGTAAGAAGTGCACGCATTTTCTCTTTTTAAATGTTTTTGAATTTTAATCATATTCAAAAAAAAAATTGTTTTATATATTTATCCGAAGACTAACACAAAATGTTTATTGATAACACAGATGTTGGACCGTATAGACCTCCTGGAACTTCTCCTATCTAGTGACGAGGAGAGGTAGCAGCAACAGCACCACAGTATGTCGAAGATTATCAGGTGGTGGAACATAATTTAGAGGGTCTGACAGCAGACATTCCAGATATGACTCTGGAAGAGGTTCCACGACGCGATCAACGTCACACTGTAGGGGTATCAGCAGCTATGGGTCGACTGCTCTGTAGGGTTTCTAGGGAAGTCGTGTGTTACCATGAACATCATCCATGAAGTTATTTTGTAGAAGCTATAAGATTCAAATTTTGATATTTTGGTCTTCGGACAAACTTTTTTTGTAAAAACTCCTTTGATCGTTATATATACAGATGGCTCCTACCGGTTTACTTTATAATGTGTGAATTTTGATGTGTTTAATTTATAAATGGTTCAAATGTCTGTCCAATACATAATTAGCCAATGCATATGTTAATGTATTAAGACATATAGGAATATGCTGATATTCAATGTGATCAAAATAACGTTCCAAGAGGCGAATTTGCAAATACACCCGTAACAAAGTAGGACTTCGAATGGAGTAGATATTACTTAACTGTAGTACTACAAGCTGCGAATCAAGTCACACAACCAAGTGACAAATTTCGAGTGAGATAGCATCAACCAATAATTCAATAATGGCGCTATACTCTGCAATGTTGTTGGTTGCACGGCCAAGACATACACCTCGTAAAGATATAAGTTCGTTTGTTGGGGCATATATTTCCCACACAGCGGAAGCTAGGTTCTGAGTACTACGGCTAGCACCATCAGTGAAGCCAGTATAGGGTAGTGAAAACTCCGACATCTGACAATCAAACACAATGTCACATAAGGGCAGAGACCAGATAACGTCAAAAGCAAACTAAAGTAACACACACAAAGTATGATACATAAAATACAAGTACTTATGAACAAATGATTTATGCATAGTACTTCTTCAAGTACAACCCATTCCTGGGTTCACTCAAAGGGATACCATCATAATCGACCAGCTCATATGCTCCTTTTTCCAAAACTCGGCGAACAATATAAGGACCTCGCCACATTGGTTCAAATTTCCCATCTCCTAACACATCTTGATCCTGTTCATAGAGAAGAACAAGATCACCTTCAGAGAAAACGCGAGGCTTGACATGCTTTTCATACTGTGCCTTGACACGTTTCTTCTGGGATTCTATTACAAGAGTGGCGTCACGTCGAGTTTTGTCTAATCGCATCATATACAATAGATGCTCTTCTTCAGCAGAAGTATTAGGTAAGAGTTCGACAGCTAGCTTCAGACAGGGTATCTCACATTCTATAGGAAGAATGGCTTCCACACCATAAACTAATCGAAAGGGCGTAAACCCAGTAGCGGATTTGAAAGATGTCTGATATGCCCACAATGTCAAAAACAACATTGTGTGACAACTTGTTTTATGAATTCCTATCATCCGTCGAAGCATAGTTATAAGAAATTTGTTGATTTATTTGACCTGGCCATTAGCTTGTGGATAATAGGGTGTTGAGTTATCATGACAAAGACCCAACTTTTCTGTAAGATTAGACATCATAAAATTCTTAAAATGACTACCGTGATCAGTAACGATAGCTTGGGGAACACCAAAATGAGCTATGACATGGTTAAAAAGAAACAACGTTGCAGTCTTTCCAGTATTATCGAATGTTGGCATCGCCTCAGCCCATTTTGTAAAGTAATCAACAACTACAATGATGTAACCATGCCCCCCAGCCGAGTGAGGGTGACATGTCATGAAATCAATGCCCCATTTCGCAAAGGCATCAACTGAGACCACGGGATGAAGAGGAGCAGGATGTGACCAAATTTTTTGATTGTAGGTCTAGCAGGCATGGAATTTCTGAATGGCAGTAATGCAGTCGTTGAACAAGGAAGGCCAAAAATACCCTGCACGTAAGATATTCTAGGCAGTAGCATACCCAGACATATGACCACCACATGCTCTAGAATGGCAGTCATTCAGAGCTTTCTCGACTTCATCAAACGTCAGAAAATGACAAAAAACAGAGTCAATTCCTTGATGGTAAAGAGTATCCCTGAGGATAATGTATTGACGAGCTTGATAGCATATGCGTCGGCGTTCAGTACTAGACAAAGCAGGCTGGAAAGTTTGGGTTTGGAGATATATAATGATATCCCCATACTAAAGATCGTTAGTTCTAATAAGGAAAAGAGATTCATAGGGTAATGAATCTACTGCTACATTTTCCGTGGCAGAGTGAGGAAAATCACATATCAACTCAGCAAAAACCAAGGATTTCTTAGACGTGGCACGATCAAATTCCAAGTCAAACTCCTGGAGTATGACAATCCATTTCGAGTATTTGCCCCCCAACAATTGACATGTCAAAATGTGTTGCATAGGGTTGCAATGAGAAATCATTGTAGTCTTCCTTAAGAGAATATAATGCCGGAAGCATTGAACGGCTTGAACGGCAGCCAAGGCCAGTTTTTCAACATGTTGATACTTGATTTCAGTTGATGTGAGACTTCGACTCAAGTAATAAATAACATGTTCATCGTGTGCATCATCCTCTTGGATGAGAACCATGCCTATGGTATACTCCGAGGTAGCAAGATAAAGAAAATAATCACGACTATAATCAGGAGGAAAGAGAAGTAGAGCACGCGTGAGGGACAACTTCAAAGCCTCAAAAGCAATGTTGGCCACAGTATCCCAAACGAACTCGGAATCTTTCTTTAACAGTCATGTAAAACCACGAGTAATCTCGACGTAATTAGGGATGAAACGACGAAGAAAGTTTGCTTTCCCCTGCAAACTTTGCAATGGGCACAGTGTAGAAGGAGGAGGGAGATTAAGAATCGCCTCAACCTTAAGAGGATCTACCCTGATCCCTTGACATGAAATGATGAAACCTAGAAGACGGTCAGATTCTACGCAAAAAACGCATTTGTGAGGATTTAAACGGATACGATAGAACCGACAACGAACGAAAATGGCTCGGAGATGAGTGGGGTGATCGACTCGGTGCAAAGAATGAGCTGGTAAATCGTCCAAATAGGGTTGAATGATATGCTTTATATCATGGAAAGCATCATACATAGCACGTTGAAACGTCGCGCCAACATTCTTAAGACCGAAGGGAAGTTTCCTATAGGCAAAAGTACCCCAAGGACAAATAAAAGCAGTTTTATGTTGGTCCTCAGGAGCAATGTTAATTTGATTATAGCCAAAGAAACCATACATGAGAGAAAAGATTTCACTTCTGGCAGAGTCATCAACAATCTGGTCGACGAAAGGGGTTGGAAAGTTGTCTTTTGGACAGGCTTTGTTAATATCCCTATAATCAACACATACAGGAATACTGCCACCTTTCTTATCAATTGGAACAGGGTTGGAAACCCATTCTGTTAGAGCCACGGGATAAATAAAGCCGTCTTTAAGAAGTTTTTCAACCTCGATCTTGATAGCCGTTGCTTTACGTGGGTGGACTGGACGAAGGCGTTGCCAGACAGGTTTAGCTCCGGGGTATGTCTTTATCTCATGTACAACTATTGTAGGTTCGATACCTGGAATCTCTTCGTAACTCCAGGCGAAGATGTCACGAAATTCTTTGAACAGAGATGTATATGTGACGATTTCATTGGGAGAACACGAAGCTCCAATATGAACATTTTCAACTATCCCAGGTTTAACGGATATATCAATGGGAATCGTGGGAGAGATATTATTGAGGTTCCCTTCGGCAAACACATCATGTGTAGATCCGGGAACAGTCGATATGAAAACAACGGTCGACGGAGTCGAAATCCATTGGTAGTTCTCAAGAGTGTGTTGTTCCAGAAAGAGTAGGGAACGATGATGCCCATCATCCCAAGGGGTGTCCTCCATGACGGACATGATCATCTCGTCAATGGGAAAGATAACACGAAAATGATCGGGAGACAACTCATTAAGAGAGGGAGTATAAGGTGTTGTCGATTGAATGGCCTGATATGCAGACTCAACCAGACTTAACGGCATGACGTCGCCGAAACGAATGTGGTCTCCAGGGTCAGGGACTATCCAAGGGTCAGAAGACACAGGAAGTTCATGCGGTACGGTGGAGATCATATTGATAGAAGCGACGGATGGGCATGGAACATCAGGTGGCGGAATGGGGAAAGTACCCATTAAAGAAGAGTCCTTTAAAATGCCTACCCTAACATTCTCATAACCCGGCGGGGTTTTAGCTATAAACGACACGTTGTCAGTAAAAGTATCGGAATTAAAGAAGGAAAGTTGGTCAACTGTAACAACCGTTCCCTGATGAGGAAAACATGCTACATGGAAAAGTGTTGACACAACAGCATGCATGGAATCAATCCAGCTATGACCAAGCAGAAGATTATAATCAAGGGGAGCATCGAAGACTTCCACTTCAACTTGGACTATATTACCTTCTAATGTAACGGGAAACAAAGGAAGAACACCATAAGGCTTAAAACCAGAGCCATTGAAGGCTTTTAGAGTATTTTGTGATTCATTTAAGGGAGGAGAGCCAATGTCTTTCCAACAAGAAAAAGACATTACACACGTAGAGGCACCCTCATCGATAACAGTTCGACAAATGTTCTTGTCAGAGACAACAAATTGTATCTGGAATGCAAGCTGAGGGGGTAACCTTGGAATATGATCATCCAAGTCAAATACTATTAAATTCATATCGGTTGGGTCAATTCCACCTATATCTTTCAACAGTGCCTTCCATTGTGCAGGAAAAGACTAAAGGACTTCAAGGGCTGACATCGCTGAAGGTGCCTGGGCCAGATCTTCAACAATGTTGTAGTTCTGGGCCGCACGAGCATGAGGATCGAAAGTCGATTTCTGAACAACACCCTTAGGGGGGGGTTGTAGAATTGTATCAAGGCTTGGTCGTTCGAGATGAAGAGGACCATTTGTAGGTGGAGTCGTTGGAGAGGGTTGTACCAAAGTAGGAGGTAAATCATCAACCTTCTCCTTATATGGAGAATAATCTTTGGCTCTAGTTTTGAGTGCAACGTTGTTTGGCTTAGAATCACCGGTACACATCAAAACACATGATGTGGTAGAAGTAGATGGTTGTTCATGGATGACCAACTGAGCCTGTTGTTGAGACGGGAAGGGTTGGGACAAGACTGTTGGTGTAAATGGTTTGGGCGTTCCTTTAAGGAACTTAGTGACCTTTGCACGTCGTGGACAATCCTTCGTGTAATGATCGTCACCACAGATAAGGCAAGGGTATTGTGGTTTACACTTATCCCGATCTTCAACAGGAAGGGTTTTAGTTTTCTCTGTTTGATTATTATTTTTTCCCTCCTTATTCTCGCCTCTCCCCTTTTTAGATTTATTTTTACCAGTCGGGGTAGATTGAACGGAATTTACCTCAGAAGTTTTACCGGTGGGAGTGGCAGGAGACAGAGCATTTTGAACATTATAAGAAGTAGATTTAGGGGTTGTACTTGAAATAGAATGTGAGTGGGTGTGGGTAGTACCAATCACACCGTCAGCTGCATGCGAGGCAGTGGGAGTAGTTGAAGTGATGGAAGTACCAGGACGAGGTAATTTAGGTAGTAAATCGTAAAGTGTTTCCATTTGTGAATAAACGAGATCAAGATATTAAGAACGACTTATAGCCTTCTCTTCCATTACAACACCACCCATGGCAATGTCCTTACCAATTTCATTCACAAAGGATTTCGTAAACCATTCTTCCAGTAACTGATCAGGAAGTTCAAGTTTAATGAGACGTCGTCTCCTTCGCCACTCATGGATATGATCTGAAATATGAGTGCCATTAGTCTATTTGAAGGAAGTCAAAATCTCAGTCCCAGTATCATAACAGATTGGTAACTGGTAATGTGTAAGAAAATCCATAGCTAGGGTGTTGAAATCAGAGAAGAAACCTCGTGGTAATTCAATATACCACTTCACAGCAGAACCAGTAAGGGTTCGTTGAAAAAGACGTAAACGAATAGAGTCATCCATCAACGAGTTGGATGAACACCATAAGTGAAAATTCATAATGTGATTGTTCGGGTCCTCTCCCACTTTGCCGTCGAATTTAGGAATGTCCGATGGAAGCTTGGCTGGAATAGCAGGCCATTGGGGAGAGTGACGAATAGGATCATTTAGAATCCTAGACAAATCTGACAAATCCAAAGTAGCAAGAAAAGGTAATTGTCGATTCACCTGCGGATACTGGTGACTTTGGGGTGGAATCCCTATTGGAAAACCAGTAGGCTCGTATGCAGTCTTCCCATAGTGGGAAGATCCTGGCTGATTTGGTGGTGGTTGGAGAGGATAGTAATTCCAAGGATTGTAACCTTGAGTTTGAGTAGGGAACTGAGTTTGATCATTCTGACCTTGACCCCAAATAGGATTAGGTATACCTGGATATGGTTGGCCGATAGTAGGGGCAGGTTGTTTCCCCCCAGTTGTTTGAGGAATATTTTGTAACATCTGAGTCCAATACTGGGCCAAAGCAGGAGGTATATTTTGTCCAAAAGGTGGGGTTGGTCCCCCTATCGTAGGTAGAGTTCCAACCGAAAATTGTGTGCCAATCGTAGGTTGCGTAGTAACTGGATTATGTCCGGCATGAGGAAATTGAATTGTACCTCCTTGTCCACCAACGGGAATTTGCAAGTTTGGTGCAACGGATGGAATAGTGCCACTAGGATTAGGATTTCCAGAAGGAAATTGAGGGAGTGTCGGAATAAAACCGGGAATAGGGTTCCCATGAAAAGAAGGACCACTAGGAGTACTAGAAGGGGTTTGTGGAGGTGTTGGATTGGAATCATTCAACAAAGAATTCAATGCATGATAGTCGGGTGGTAGTGTCAGAGTAACATTGAGTGTTCGTTGGGTATTTATAGGAGGAAGTCCAGCTGTAGTGAACTCGGTTGGGACACTCGTAGTGTTCGCGAGATGGGCCATCTCAGCAGGGAGAGTAAAGTGATAAGTGGTATTCAACGGTACAGTCTCTGTCTCAGAAAACACAGGAGGGTTGATTTCAGAGATGACAGGTGAACCAGGACTAAAAAGAGTCCTGTGGAAATCACCTGCAGACCAAAAAGGATCTTGGCCTTCTACACCGGGAAAAGGCCCAATGGGTGATCCAGAAGAAGTAACAACTAATTCTCCAGAAGAATTTAATCACACAAAAGGTCGTTCACCACAGAGAATTTGAAAGTCCTCTCTAGTATTGGTAATTCGAAAAGGTTCTAGAGATTCAGTTGATTCCACTTGTGGTGTGGTGACAACTGTTGTTTCACCTTACCGAGGAGAGCCCTCAGGTGTAGCTATAGGCAAGGGTTGTTAACTATCCATATGCTCTGGAGATAAACCCTACATTCTACGTGAACGACATGGGGGAGCTATTGTAAACAAGTGACAAGCTCCGCGAAGAAATTACTATGGTCAACTTTGAGAAACAAACAACATGCGCTAGTAAACAAAAATCTAGGAAGCAATCACCAAGAAAACAATACCTTCTAATTTCGAAGTCACTAGTTGGTGATGAAATCCAACGTCGTAACAATGAGACAAGAAGGGGCGGGGCTAGGGTGGGAAAGTTACGCTGACAACCTGCTTAACGGACTTACACCCTGGTGCAAGATCCCACACATAATTGTGGGTATACCCTCCAAGGAGCCCGAGTGAGTTTGATCAATGTCAATTCCAGGTACTATGAAGACTTTCCCCTCCACAATCACCTTGGGTAAGAACCTAGAGAGATAGGCCACTAAGGTCACCACAAACAACAGTAAAGCCTGGGGGAATAGTCGATAGTCCGATCCACACGCAAGGGCAAGGTATCTAGCCCGAAATCAACTCAAAAGGCTACTAACCTTCACACAATCTAGCCAGGGTATGGAGTTCCCTAGCTGTTGTAGCTTCAGTCCTTCACACAATCTTTCACCAATTCTCCAATGTCTCACTTAACCTTGTTTTCTTCTAACCTTTTCCATGAGAATCCCCTCAATATATAGGAGAGAATGAATTAGTTTCTTTGATAAGAATGATCCCAAAATATCAGGAAATCCAGTACTTAGATAATCATTCGAATGTCATCTCATCCTTCTAGAAGATTCCCTTCTAGAAGCAGGAGCAACAAAGACCAAAGGAAGCGATCATAAGGTATGTTCTTTAATCGTGCCTCCTAGTAAATTCAATAGTTAAAATCTAGGGAAAGAGTATCATCCTGTCTTGCTTTGTTCTAGATCCAGGTGGATCTAGGGAGATCGGTTTGTGTCTGCACTTATGGATTTATCCAATAACAAGAGGAAGGACGGACGGTCAGAATTCTTTGAAGAGAATTAGCGAAGTCCCGTGAGCCGTCAGATCTCACGCAGGAGGAGGGGAGTTACCGCGAGTATACTTAAATTTTCTAAAGCTCAGGAGGAGTAGGACCATAGATCCAAGCCACAAGGGTCGTTGGATTTACACGTGGGTTCTATATCGGGATTTTGTAGGTCGAAGCTCCGTAAACTTTGCAACGGGAATCGAAAAATCACGAAATGCGAAGTCCCGAAAAGCTAAAAGGATTTGTGTGGGCCACAGAGGATTCAACGAGTGGACAGGTGGCGCAATATTGACACGGAGTCAAACTCCGTTGATCATTTCGGAGTTTCGGGGAGTGAAGTTTAAAATTCTTTGCATTAGGATTTGAGATATCGCAAAGTCCAAAGTCCCGATGGAGTAAAGGGGCGTTGAAAATTCAACCTTGTGAGCGCGTCAGAATTTCAGAAAATTAGGTTTCAAGAATCAATAGAACAAGCTTCTTGACACTGCGACCGCCGAAATCGCGATAAGAAAAATCTCGAAAGAGAAAGAGGATGGGTCAGCATTGACGGTTTTTGGGTTTCGGGGATTTGAAAGATAGGCGCTCGACCGCTAGATTTGTGAAGGTGCAAAAGTCCGATCCCCCAAAGTATAAAGGGGATTTCTCAAAGTTAAGAGTGGGTGCATATTTCCCGAAAGGAAAATAGAAAAGCTATTGCCGAGAGATCTTCGGGCCAGTGGATAAGGAAAGATCCTGTGTTGACATGGACCTTCCGACCTGCAGACTGTGGAGGGGGCATGTGTCATTATTTATATGGTATCAGAGATCAGAAAGGTTCTTTTCTTTCTGTAGCAGAGAAGAGGAGAATTCACCATGCCGCCAAGGAGAAGGGATAGACAAACACCCGATCCACCAGAGGAGAGGGAATTGCTTAGGAGAAGAGGTTGGCAGATGACTGATCCAACCATGGAGAAAGAAATGCGTGATCTATGAGCTAGACTCGGAGACATGGAGACAACCCAAAGATGCACAGTCAGTGATGGGGATCTAAGTGATTCCGAAAGTGAAATTGAGGATGAACGTGAAGAAGAAGTCGCAGTTGAAGATGCAGAAAATGAACGTTTGATCAGGGCTATTGCAAGAATGGGTGCAAGAGAGAAGATGGACATTCCAGTTTATGAGGGAAACTTGGATGCAGAGGAGCTTCTAGACTAGATTAGAGCTCTAGACACATACTTTGACTATGAAGAGGTCGAAGAGAAAAATAAGTTCAAGCATGTTGTCACAAGATTGAAGGGACATGCAGCATTGTGGTGGGATGAACTACAAGCTGACAGATGCTGCAAAGGCAAGCAAAAAATCAAGAGCTGGGATAGAATGATCGCAAAGATGAAGGTGAAATTCATCCCCAGGGATTACCAGATTTCTCTATTCAAGAGAATGCAAAACCTGAGACAGAAGTTGATGACAGTGAAAGAATACACTGAAGAATTCTACAAGCTGAACATCAGGGCAGGTCATTAGGAGAGAAATGAAGAAAAAGTATCCAAATATATGAATGGCCTTAGATACAATATTCAGGATGAGATGAGCATGGTAACCATTCAAACGGTGGAAGATGTTTATCAGATGGCTCTGAAAGCGGAAGAGAAGCTGAGCCGAAAGCAAGGTCAAAGAGGCCGAGGTAGAAGTCAACCCAGAGGAAAATTAGTTTCCCAGGATAAATATCAGAAGCCCAAGGAGGACTGGAAGAAACCTCAGACTCGAACTGAGAGAGGTGGAACCTCATAGCGAGGGAAATATGCTGAACAACGAGGGAAGTATACTGAGCAGAGAGGAGATTGTGCTGACAATAATACTTTTCCTCGTACTATAGGTAGAGGAAGGGGAAGAGGTGGAGTAATAACCTGCTTCACATGTGGAAAGAATGGGAACAAGTCATACAAGTGTCCAGATAAAAAGAAAGAGAGCGGAGAAGCTCACATCGCCAAGGCATAGAAGCATGATCTGACGGCTCACGGGACTTCATGAATTCTCTTCAGAGAATTTCGACCGTTCGTCCTTCCTCTGAGAACTTCTGCACAACTAACCAAGGTGTTTCTCTCCGTGGAACTCGTCCTCCTGTGGTCCCTCATCACTATGCCTTCTTTAGACTCCTTCGAAAGGTCTAATTCCTTCTGAACTTTCCATGACTCTGCGTCTTTTAGAAAAATCCTTGCACGCACTCCTTGCGGTAGAATTTCAACCACTTCCAAGTGTTGAAAACCTTCGACTCTGTGCACATCTGTAGCAGTAGTCTCTCACTACTCATCTTTGAAGTCTCTCAGCAGTAGTCTCTCACTCCTTGCATAACTTCTATGCCCAACTGCACTTCTGTGGAAATGAGAACAAAAGCTTTCTCTCCTGGGCTTTCAGAGACAAACCTCTGAACACCTTGTCGATGCACTCCTTGCGGACAATTCAACTGCACTCCTTGCAGGAACTCTCGCTCAGATAGAGAAACAATTGAAACTCATTTCTTCACCCTTTACTCTCAGATTTCAAAAATTCAACAATAAATCATTCATACATAGCATAAAAGAAATTGCATGACAGAAAGAGTAAACATTCAAAGATGCATACAGAGAGAATATATGAACACGATGAGTCTGAATCACAACCTTCTTGTATTAGTTCAAAACTTCTGTACATGGAGTCTTCTACATAGCTCTCTCTGCTTCTCCTCTATGCTCTTCTCAATAATGTTCATCATCATATTACAATACACAATGAGGTTGTCTATATCCCGTTTCCCTCTTGCGCTCTAAAACTGTCTAATCTACACATTCAATTCCATCTACCTTCATTAACTACCATAAATGCCTTCTATCTACTAAGGACAAGAGAAAATCGCTAAAGGTCCATTTACATTATACAAGTGCGCTTCCACTTGATGTTTCATTAATGGTTCAAGATATTTCAAAATTTGTGTTGGATGCTTTTCTAGTTGTCTGTTGTCTCCACGCTGGCTCGCTTGAGATGCTCCTGCATCACTACACATTTTTCCCTGTTAATCATTTGGGAATTTCATCACTGAAATATTCTTCAGATCAAAGCATAAATCCATAGGATTCTGGATCCCGTTGGCACTATTATTTGAGACCTATCCAATTTGATTTATCTCTTTTCTCTTATCGCAGTCATACCTATCATTTTTCAGCAAAACAAAATTTCTCATGGACCCGACCCCCTTCCAAAACCATTATTTGGGATTTACCCCATTGGCTTCAAATCGTCACCCTAGTCATTGTGATACACTTCACCCATCACCCATTTTCTATGTGGTCCCACCCTCCCCTTTTCGTGTTCCATCTTCATCATGGCCCACACTCGTAGCCAAGACTTGGAATCTCGCTTCAATGCCTTGCACTCTAATTTCACAGAAACCCAACAAGAAGTGAGACAGCTCAATGTCAATATTTCCACCATCAATTAAAACATGCATTCCTCCATCACCGCCAAAATAGAGGACCTCAAACAAGACCTTTCTACCCAGGTTGAATCTGTCACTACGATGATCTGTTCCAAGCTGCATATCCCTGCAGATCTTCCCTCATCTGACCCACCTTTGCAAATCAAAGGTGAAACTTCCTCTCATTCCCAGAATTTTCAGCCCCATCACTTTTAGCCAGGGATGATTTTAAGTATGGAAATTTATTTTAAAAAATAGAAACCTTGGCAAATATTACTAATCCTTCATATGCTAACTATAAATGTTTGGTGATATTTTTGTAAAAATATTCAAATTTTTAAAGATTTTATATAGTTTTTATAAAATTTTGGCGATTTTTAAGGTAAAGTAATTTTATCCTATAGAATTTGGGCGAATCATTTTTAAAATAATGAATCTTGTTTTTGGAAAAACCATGGAAAATTAGCCCTTGAGCGAAATTTAGCCCCTAAAATCATCCATGCTTTCAGTGTGACTTATGTTGGGCTCGTATTTTGATTGTTTTGTGGTGATGATTGAATCCTTTTTGCACCGGTATTATATATGTTATTGACCATTTTGAAGAAGTTTTCAAAGGATTTTGTATCAATTCATCATGTATTTATAATAGGTATGTGCAATCAATGTTTTACAATGGTTTTGAGTTAAATTCAGTTAGATTTGATGATTATGAGGATCTGATGTGTGATTTGTGTGTAATAGGGAGAATTCGCAGTCCGATCCTCCATCAATTAGCTCATTCGACACTCCATCCAACACCTCATCTAGTACGTGATCTTGCACTCCATCTGGCACGTGATCCAACACTTGGAGCATAGGCGAGTTGGAAGTTGGTGTATTGGTGGTCTGTGATGGGAAAATCAATGACCTAGGTTTTGTGCCCCCTCGTGGCCTCCAGCTAAAAATAGCATGACATATCATATTAGGCAGTTGTGCTAATCGCTAAGTGGCTCATCTAGTTTATAGAAGTCAAATCTGTTAGAGCGTATTTAATGGAAGTTGCCATTTTTAGAGGAGGTCGACCATTCTAGTGGTCGACCTTTGGAACTGTAATCACTATAGATACCACTAGTAGTGGCTAGACCAAAAGACATAATTTTAAGAAGACATTTCATTGTGTAATTGATACATCTCTGCAAACTTATGTTGAAACTGCATTTTTTTAAGTTAATGACAAAATCGTGTTGATTTGAGCTTGTGATTTGTTGTTGAGGAGTAGCCACGACCTGTTGGGGGGCCCACCAGTGGTCTAGGTGAATACCTAGATAGATAGATCATGTGTTTCATTTTTTTTTTTATAATTCACTTCATTTCTCTCTTATATGTATTTTGTAGTTTTAAATATTGTATTTGATGTTTATAATTTAATTGTCTAATTTATCTTTTGCATGTTGCTTATAGAAGATAGTTATTTGTCATGCTATATCTCTTAGTTATTAACAATTGGCTTGAAAGATACTAACTTAGATGGTGTTTTAAAGTGTTAAATTGATTTATGCAAGCTAAAAAAGAGTAGTATTTAGAACAGACGATTAATTTAAACAGAGTTTCTTTTGCAAGTTTCGATGGATAAATAATTGCAAGTTTTATTAGTTGATTTAATTCTTAGTTCAAGTTATGTTTTCATAGATCTATTTTGTTTATCAATCTTGTTTTAGTATGCTAGGATAGAAGTAGATTTTGGATTATGTTTGTACAAGAATTTTAGTTTGACGTTTGAATTTTAAATGATAGGATTAACCCAGATTAATTTATGAAATCTCAGTTCTAGACTTGAATTGAAATTTTAATTAGAAGTTTGAATTTGAATTAAGCTTTTTAGTCATAATTTTATAATATTTTAAATTTACTTGAGTTAGCATAAGAGTGTGTTTAAATTAGTATCAGAGTGTTTTTTTATCATCGATGAATGATGCATGAAATTTAGAGATCACATGGATTTTCAAGATATTTAACGTTTCTTCTATGATGGCAAAGCTTTCGTTAGATTGTTTGATTCACACTTTTCATTTCTCTATAGAAGTCAACATTGAATCAATCCCTCTCGAGCTATCATTAATAATCAAATTCCATCGTGATGTTATTAGGCACCGAATACATAATCATCATCTTTGAACTCCCTGTTATTGCAAATTAAGAATAGTTTTGATTAATTTGTAAATATAGTCATGATGTTTTTGATTAACTAGGTTAAGATTTCTCCTTTGCAAAATAGAAATGATTATGGTCTTTTTTTTAAGAATATAGTTTACTTGCTGGACAATTTTGATAGGTTAGTTGTTTGATTGCTTACTTTCTTAAAGATAAAACATCAAAGTAATTTACTTGTTGTTTCTCATTAGATTGAATACATTAACTTGTTAAAAGTAGGGTTTGAATTGCTTCTTTAGGAATAATCCATCGATTCATTGTTTGAAGCTGCTTAGGGTAAATAGTTCAAGTTCATTAATAGGATTTGATAATCGATAAAGGTGAAAGAGTCATTTCTTAAGTAGATTAACTCTTAGATAGATCATATCCTTAGATATACAATATTTCCTCTAGTTTTTCTGCCTTGGCACATACAGTGCTACAACTCTAAGTTTACTTACCCCAAGATGACAATTTAATTGAGGGATTTAGTGCATATAGAACACCCATGATTTTTGGTGTTGTTATTGGGGAGTTGTCTTAAGGTAGGAAATAGATAGGAGATAGATCATTTTTGAACCTTAGCATTAGTTTGGTGGAAGGGGAAATTTAAGACGAGAGGTAAGAACCTGTGCATCTGTTAAAGAAGGTTCTCCTAAAGCCAATGGTAGTTTTTCTTTTTATTTTATTTCATGAAAAAACCTAGGGACCCAAAGGGAAGATACATTAAAACCAAACCAAAATTTTCAACCGAGGTTCCTTCTGACCTTTTTGGGGGAAGGAACACTCCACTCATAAACTCAACAGACCGATAGCGAAAATTAGGGGTTATCTCAACCCAAAGAGCTAAAGCAGTCTCTGAAGAGACCAAAACGGGGAGCACTATAGAATAGAAAATTAAAGCATCAATAATAGTGGGACAAGAGGTAAGACTGCTCAAGCCTTCTATAGAACCAACCAACACAACCTTTGTTTTTTCACCACCATAAGGAGACCCTAACTTTGTAGACATCATAGACCCTGAACAGGTGAATACTTTTTTTGGTAGTTCATCCAATATAATTGTTTCCCAAGTTGAAATAGAAACTTTGGCACCAATAGTGTCAACCGGCTCGAGTAGAGTCATAGACATCCAAGTAGTAGGAAGAACTTCCCATCAAAGGGATACCTTTATTATAAAATAACCTTGGGATACTTTGTTATATTCAAGGATAAAACCATTTAGGTACTCTATTTTTGGAAACCAAACCAGTATCGATGACCAGGAGGATCACAACAATGTACGACACGAGGAGGGAGACGAAGTTGGAAACCAAACCGAAACCACCTTTGGGTTTCCAATTTTGGACACCACATAGAATGTCAATATGAAAAACATTCCACTCTCGAAACTACCCACCTTTTACGGTAAAAGCAGTGAAGGCCCGAATACCTTCCTATTTGAGTTTGACATCTTGTGTAGGAGCTAAAATTACTTACAAGATGCCCAGAAACTAAAACGTTTTTCTTCCACCCTCAAGGAATCTTCACTAATATGGTTCAGGGGATTGGGAGAGTCCAATATTAGGTCTTGGGAAGCCATGAAATATATATTTCTTAAGAAATACCAAGACAACTACAAGTCCAAGGATTTGCGTAATGATATTTTCAAAATCCAAAAGTTAGAGGACGAGAATCTCGAGGATTATATGGAATGGCTTGTTTATATCTCACAGAACTTGAAGTACCATGACCTTCCAGATGATGTATTCATGGCTCTTTTCCTTGAAGGAATTTCGAAGGAATAGCTAGAGATACTTAACCTGATGGAATCAGGTGACATCTCCTATAAACCATTTTCTGAAATCTATGAAATGTGTAGGAATTACTCAAGGAGTAGAGCTAAAACAAGGAATAATGTTTGGGATCCTTATAGTATAAACTTAAAACCAGTTAGTTCAGGTGGTATCACAAGGGAAGATATATGGAACCTCTTAGAGAACTTCAAAATGGATATCTTAAGCACAATAGGTTCTCAGTTGGACACCCTAAAGACTAAAAAGAAACAGGAGGAGGAAAATTCAGCAATGAGCATATTTTTCCCAAGATGCAAGAGGAAGCATTCCTCAAGGGAATTCCCATTAAATAACATCTCAATTTGTGGCTTCTTTACTGAGGACCACTCAACTAAAAAATCTCCATCATTGCCCGGTTTGTTAGCCATATACATAAGGGGGATCTTGGGGAGTCCTCTTATGTACCTAGGAGGCCATGAAAGCCTAGGATTCAACCTACATATCTGGATCTACAGCCTCAAGTTCCACCCTACTATCAACAACCACAACAGTGGAACTCACCAAGTTGGAAAAACTGGTCTAAACAGTATCACCATCCTTGGCTTCAAGGATGGAGAGGAGGGAATAACCAAGGAAACCCTCAAGATCCACTTGTCCCTATGCCCAATCATCCTTACCCTCAGTTTCCACTAAACATCCTGAATCTTCTGCCATGTTTTGTTCCACCACCTTTACCTCCTACTCCATAACAACTGCAAAAATACCATAATACAAGCTCCCCAAGACCGACATTACTACTGGCACAACCAGTGCCCATTCCAAATAACAAACCCACTCAAACTCTTCACAATGTTGATATGCAAGCCTTTCCAATGTATGTTATTTCTCCTGTTCCATTACAGGAGATTCAACTAAGGTCGGGAAAAGTTCTGGACAAGCAGAGACCTTCAGTAGTCATCCAGGAAGAAGAAGAAGAGGAAACCCCCAAACAACCCACGGATGACACTAGGTGGGAAGATGTTATCATTCCTAAGGACCAAGAACCCAAGCTTCCCCAAAATGAACCTTCACAAATTACGAAGGCCCCTCCTTATCCAAAAATATTAGTGATCGAGAAACCTACCACTCGACCAAAATTTGACATCTTGAATGAATTGAAGAATATATGTGTCACAATTCCCTTGCTACAAGCCATTAAGGATATTCCAATATACATTAAGGTGGTCAAATAAATGTGAATTAAGAATCCAGGAAGGAAGCAGAAGGATCATCCAATAATACATTTGATAGGAGAACTCTTTGAGTACATGTTAGAGCAGACTAAGGTTGCAAAATATGGGAACACGGGAAACCTCGTATTAACCATAACCACTAATGAGGTTTCCATTGGAAACACTCTCATAGACCTAGGGGAAACCATCAATGTTATGATTATTACTACCTTGGAGGAATTACAGTTAAAACCTCTTCTTAGACCTACCCCAACTATTTTTGAATTAGCAGATAAGACAAAGGTTATACCTGAAGGAATCTTGGATGATATCATAGTTACTTTAGCCTCATGGGAGTACCCAGTATAATTTCTTGTCATCCACTCAAAGGATCCTACCAAAGGGAATCCTGTTATTTTGGGAAGATCTTGGTTGGCCATAGCCAATACACTTATTGGCTATAGAGAAGGACAAATGACCATCTCAAATTGACTCTCTATACAAAATCTCACCATATATCCACCAGATCAACCTATCATGGAGAATCTATGGTGGCTTGAATTTCCATATGAGAATAAGGATTGGGAAGAACTCATGTTTCCAAGTGATCATTCATGGGAACTTCTGGAGCACATAATGGAAAATATGCTAAACTAGTTTATTTATGTTATCACATGTGTTGATTTTCCAAAGTATTTTCCCCAATTTGAGTACATGTTTGGGGAATAATTTCAGGAATAGTTAGACCCATCGATTTTGTCTTTGACATATTTTATCTTCAAGATATATGATTCTACGACAACTTATACCATGCCCTACAAGATTAATCCAGGGAAATTTCTACATATAAATTCCGGACTAGATGCAGACCAACAAAATAAGTTAGTAAATGTCCTTAAAGAACAATTAGGGGCATTCTCTTTGGAATACACTAACATGAAGGGTATACACCCTGACACGTGCATTCATCACATATATACCAAGGGGGAAGTAACACCTACTAGGCAACCTTAGAGAAGGATGAACCCGACACTCAAAGATATAGTAAAAGAGGAGATTCAAAAGTTATTGAATGTCAGATTTATTTACCCCATATCTGATAGTAAATGGGTATCCCTGCTTGTAGTGGTTCCAAAGAAAGTAACTAGGAAATGGATAATTTGTGTCGGTTTCCGGGAGCTTAACAAGGCCACTCTTAAGGATTATTTTCCTCTTCCTTTCATTGACCAAGTCTTGGATACCCTGTTAGGAAAGAAATACTTCTCCTTTTTAGATGGATATAGTGGGTACAATCAAATTCTCATAGCACCCGAGGATCATGACAAGACTACATTCACTTTTCCTTGGGGCACCTATTCCTATAGGGTCTTACCATTTGGATAGTGTAATTATCCTACCACATTTCAATTAGCAGTACTAGGGATATTTGTTGATCTTATTCATGATTGTGTGGAGGTATACATGGATGAATTTACAATATATGGAAATACTTACCAGGAAGCCTTAGATAATTTAGAAAAAATCCTTATGAGATGCTAAGAAATGAACCTGTCCTTAGGTCATGAAAAATGTAAAATGTTATTGACTGAAGGAGTGGTCTTAGGACATCATGTTTCATCTGAAGGTATTAAAGTCGATCCTGCTAAGAGAGGTCATCATCAGACTTCCACTCCCCAAGACTCAAAAATATGTGAGAATCTTTCTTGGACATGCTGGATACTACCGATGATTTATTGAAATTTTCACAAAGATTGTTGCACCCATGTTTGGATTGTTAATAAAATATGTTGATTTTCTTTGGACTGAGAAGTGTCAAACTACCTTTGAAACTCTAAAAAATAAGTTATCGGTGGCACCAGTTCTTAGGGGGGGCAATTTGTCTCTTCCATTTCACATATCCACTAATGCCTTTGATATTGCAATAGGAGGAGTATTAGGACATAAAGAATACCATTAGTCCTATGCCATTTATTTTGCGAGCAAGAACTTGTCCTTTGCTGAGTTAAACTATACAGTTACCGAAAATGAATTATTGGCAATAGTTCATGCTATCAATAAGTTTATCCACTACATCACATGTTACGAAGTATTTGTACATACAAATCACTCTGCCATTAGACTTCTCATGAATAAACACATTACTAATTGTTGAGTGACTAGGTGGCTCATGCTATTGCAAGAGTGCAATGCCACCATCCTTAACTGACCTGGAAAGGAGAATTTGGTAGCTAATTTTCTTTCACGCATAAAAAATGAGGATGATGATATTCCCATTGATGATAGTTTCCCAGATGAGCACCATTTTTCCCTCTTTGTAAATACCCCATGGTTTGCAGATGTGGAAAACTATTTGGCTACTAAGAAGTTACCATCTCATTTGTCACCTCATGAAAAGTGTAGAATTATTACGCAAAGTTTCAAATACTCTTGGGTTGGTCATGACCTTTTTCGTACTGGTCCAGAATTGATTATTCATAGATGAGTCCGAGAAGATGAGATACCATAAATCCTACAAAGTTGTCATGATGGACCATGTGGTGGCCATTGTTTTGACAAACGTACATCATATAATGTGTTACATTCAGGTTACTATTGGCCTAACATTTTTAAGGATGCTACCAAGTATGTGAGGAGTTGTGATAGCTGTCAAAGGATATGAAGACCTACGTCAGCTGAAAAAATTCCCTTGCATGCCCAAGATATGATAGAACATTTCGAGAAATGGGCCCTTGACTTTGTAGGACCAATTTCACCCATGTCTCGTAAGAAAAATTATATTTTGGTTTATACATATTATGTCAGCAAGTGGGTAAAAGAAAAATCCCTATTCAAGGCTATCGAAAAATCTGTTATCGAATTCATTTATGAAGACATATTTACCCACTTTGGTGTTCCTCGTGAAATTATTACAGACCAAGGCACTCAATTCACTTCCAAGTTGATGACAGAATTAACGAAGAAATATGGGATCAAGCACTACAAGTCTTCTCCATATCACCCACAAGGTAATGGTCAGGTAGATTCCACAAACAAAGTTATGGAAGCTATATTAACCAATATTGTTCAATTGCATCACGAGATTGGGCTGATAGGATTCCATAAGCTTTGTGGGCATATCAGACCACCTGGAGAAACACAACTGGGCATACCCCTTATGAGATAGTGTATGGAAAACAAGTACTTCTATCTACCAATAGAATTCCAAGTAAGGACCTTCCGTATTGCTGCATAATTGGGATTAAATTTAAATGAGGCTCATAAACAACGATCCCTATAATTAAACAAGTTGGATGAGATTAGGCAAGATGTTATCCAACAAACAATATTAGTCTAAAACGAGAGGAGAAAGTGGCATGACAAGTTTATTAAGAAGAAACAATTCCAACCTGGTGATTGGGATTTGTTGTTTGACTCCCAATTTAAAACTTTCAAATGCAAGCTTACCACTCAGTGGTTGGATCCTTATGAGGAAGTCACCGTGTATGACAATGGGGCTGTTAAAATCAAAACAATTGACGATGGACAAGTCTCCTTCGTAGTAAATGGACATCGACTCAAACTTTATCACAGACCCATTTCCAAAGAATATTTTCTACAGGTCATGTCAATTGAAAAGGCATTGGCTTTAGTAGATGGGGAAGTTCCCCCGTGTTCTTGAATGTTTTTTTGAATTTTTGACTTTACATATGTAAATAATTTTGAAGTATGTTGATAGACAATTCTAAAGATTTCCGTAGGTATTTATTTCACCAGTAGTAGAAAATTTAAAGGATACATAAAGGGAAGTATTTTCCTTCAAAATATTTATATATTTAAACCTTGTTGTCTACTAAGAATCAATTGAATAATGACTTGTGGTAATTAGCCACATTTTTGCAAATATTTAGATCTTCTTTTTCTCAAGGCATCTTTAATGGCAGTTTCTCTCAAACCTTCACCACTAGAGGATATAAGGAAGTGATACCTTGACCATCAAACTTAGAGTTTACTCGTACAGTTTCCCCAAAAACCCTAAGTAAGTGAGTAAATTTTCTTTATTAAAGAGTAACAAGGAGGTTTGATTAGCGGTTAGCCATGGAAACATTACAATAACTTAAAAAAAAAAAGTGAGTTCAGCCTAAAGATATCTTTTTGTTCTTTCCCAATGGTACCACCCACTACACACTAAAAATGCTTGATTATATCATATCTTTAGATAGCCTATGTCCTCTTAAGTACCCTTTACATCAGGAAAATATCTAAGGAATACATAAAGGAGAGTCATCCTCTAACATAAATACCATCCCAATCTAAAAAAGAGAACAAAAAAAGAAAAAAAAATCAGAGTTGCCCCCCATCTTCTTGCACAGAGAAATATTTATATTAAAATTTTAAAATATGGTGGGCCAGTCTTTGAGGGTGTAAGAGGCTAACCTACCAAGATACTGAA
Source organism: Picea engelmannii (assembly GCA_009831015.1). Classification (NCBI taxonomy): domain Eukaryota; kingdom Viridiplantae; phylum Streptophyta; class Pinopsida; order Pinales; family Pinaceae; genus Picea; species Picea engelmannii. The sequence goes on along the minus strand of ML783810.1, from coordinate 50,634 downwards.
TAGGTATGTTGGTACCGGGTATTGGCCTGTGGTATGACTAGGTAAACCGGTCAGATTACTGAACAAGCTTGTTGGCAGCAAGGCATTCTACCTAGCGAGGATTATAATCTGACAAAAAATAAGAAATTCATAAATATTAAACTTGTCCTTATGTATGACATTACTTGTAGACAAGAAGCATATATGGTTAATCTAAGGTTAATGAACTCCATAAATCTTCCATTGGGTACTAACTTTGAGACTATCTTAAAACTCTCTTGCCTACCACTTCTTAACTATATGTAGGATGTTTTATCCTATAGGTGGGTCCATATTCTAACCGTCTCATCAGACCGATAAGTGAAATTTATCTCTACACCTAACAAGATGTAAATCTTTGACTATTGGGAAAATTAATTAGTTTCCTTTATTTTTTATTGTGAGGTGTCACAATACTTAGGAGTGGGCAGGGGGGGGTGGTTTCATGACCTGACAAATGACAATAGTGCCTATCTATAATCATGAAAAGAAGAAGTATAATCTTTGTAAAAAAATATTTATATTGTTTTCATGATATGGGAAATTATATCATCAACTATTTTTTATTGAAATGCTAAATTCATTGTGTGTTATAAACCTGTTGTACATTTCTTCGACAGACCACTTAACTGTTTTTTTTACAGACTGTTCATTACAGACTTGTGTTACATGCCTTGAGATAGAGTAAAAAATTGTTATAATGTGAAATCACGATGACAAATCAAGTAAAAGTGGAACATTGTTATCATGTTTTTGCTTCTGTTCACCATGACTATCAGAATTGTCTAAGTTGAGTGCTATGGATAAAACATCCATTACAAAACGAACAAATTCCATTTTTCACAGGAGTACCATATGGAGTGTCGTATGGAGTGGCGTATGGAGCGACATTTGGAATACAATATGGAGTGCCATGTGGACGACTAGATGACACGCCATATGAAGAATAGGATGAGGTGTGCACACACAGTAAGTAACCACGATTGCAGGTAAACATGAATTGTTTGAATTGATCTGTCAGTTTGTTAGTAATAAGAGATGGATTAAATAGCATTTGATAATTAAATTATATAATCTCTAAATGCATTTTTATGATCAAATGTCCAAGTCGAAGACTTGGACATTGATCTAATTCTCTCATCATTACAATTTCCTCCAAAGGACACCCTTCGAATTTAAAATCGGCATAGTCATAATCACATGTGGCAAATCGTGTGTGATGAATTCACCAAGGAATTCAACTGTTTCCACCTTGAGCACATTCAAAATCAGAGGATTAGTTCCAAATGTTATTTCACTCATGCATGCTCACTATGTTGCACTCACCCTCTACCTAATTGCGCTCATCCTCTGCTCAAATTTTCTTCTCTGTCCATTTTTTCTCCTCTTATCATCCTCTGTGTTGTAACCATTCCCAAAACATATGAGCCTTCCTCCTATGCCGAGCTCTTGGCCATCCCTGAATTCACAGTGTAGGGAGGTCTTCGTTCGTGCAGGGTGGGGACCGTTCTTAGCCTGTCTACAGGGCCATGATGATGGTGTTTCACTGCAATTCGCCCTTGGGTTCGATGGGAGGATGGAGTGTGTGGGGTATCTATCCTTCTTGATCTTTGAGGATTCAATTTCCTCAGCCACAAATCTGCCATGGGTTGGCGATCGTTGGTTCAAGCACCACCAATTGCCATGACCAAGCTATGACAGATTTTTCAAGCCTAAGTTTCAGAATGTTTCTGGAGCTAAGGGGTACTCCAAAAAATGGATTAAATATGAGATGATTAACTCCCTGATCGTCATTACCATAATTATCACTACCATAATTATCACTTGTGAAGGTAGATACTGTGTTTTTAAATCTTGCCATTTTTGTCTGTTAACTCATTTCCAATTTAACAACCCCTTGAATTTTCCTTTTTACTTCTTGAAAAGTATTGATAAGATGTCTTCCCAAGTACGAAAGAACGTGGCCAATCCACATAAAAGTATATTCCACCATGGCCTCATCAAATTTCTTTTCATAACCAAGTTGACAAAATAGGGGAAGACACAGGATGAATTCATCTATTAATTTTCAAACCCCCATCTCACAATCAAGACCAACAAGAAATCACTTGATTTAGGGACTGTTACTCCATCCAAGCCTCATTATCCAAAGACTCCAAACCCTCCTACTCAAGCTATCTCTCTACCTGAACAAAATACCAAGAAACTTGTTTATTCCTCTACAACCTCATTGGGTAAGAAAACTAAAAATCCTATTGATAATTCTCCAATGCTCTCAACATTTATTGATCCTCAACCCAATAAGTTACAAGAGGAAATTCAACAATATTTCCCTGTAGTCTCGACAAATAGAAGAGGATCCAATCGATTCAAAGGAGGATCTTTTCGAAAAAGTACCCAGAATGCGAGTGGGAAGCCTAATATAAAACCCCCAAGCACTTCAAATCCTATCCAAGTATATTTTGATTTTGAAAGCCCCCATAAAAGACTTAGGGAAGTTTCTGCAGAAGAGTTGGAGCCTAATAGAGAAGTAAAATCTGAACCCATTCCCTCTCATAAACCCTATGTTACTCCTACCTCACAGATACCTACACTAGATCCCAAAGCTGATAGACTCTCTACATCCAGCAAGGGATCCAAGCCCTCCTCTGGGAAATCTGATCATACTTTCGTCATTGAGAAATTACAACAAGAAAATGTTGAGTTTTTGCAACAGTTGGAAGAGCGAAAGACCAGAGATAGTCATATCCACCATGACAATGCATTATTACAAGAAAAAGGGAATTCCCTCCAATAATTGGTTGATCAAATGACCAATGAAAATCGTAGCCTCCGTGCACAATTGAAACATCACAAGAGGGCCAAGACAAAGTCTTCAGGACAAGAAACTTCTAAAGCTAATCCATCCCCTCCTTGACAAGTCTAGTCAGATTGGGTAATTCATTTTTGTTTGCAGTGGAACCTGCAAATCCTTAGGCGTGGGGGTAATGTTGGGCTCGTATTTTGATTTTTTTTGGTGATGATTGAATCCTTTTTTCCCCGGTATTATATATGTTATTGACCATTTTGAAGAAGATTTCAAAGGATTTTGTATCAATTCATCATGGATTTATAACAAGTATGTGCAATCAATGTTTTGAAATGGTTTTGAGTTAAATTTAGTTCGCTTTGATGATTATGAGGATTTATTGTGTGATATGTATGTAACATGGAAAATTCACAGTCCGATCCTCCATCTGGTATCTCATTCAGCACTCCATCCAGCACCCCATCTGGTACACGATCTAGCACACCATCGAGCACGCAATCAAGCACTTGGAGCATAGGTAAGTTGGCGATTGGCGTATTGGTGGCCTATGATGGGAGAATCAATGACCTGGGTTTTGTGCCCCCTCGTGGCCTCCAGCTACAGAGCTCATGACATCTCATATTAGGTGGTTATGTTAATCGTTGAGTGGCTCATCCAGTTTCTATAAGCCAAAGATGTTAGAGCGTATTTAATGGAAGTTTCCATTTTTAGAGGAGGTCGACCCTTCCAGTGGTCGACCTCTCGAATTGTAATCACTATAAATACCACTAGTAGTTTCCATACCACAAGACATAATTTTAAGAAGACATTTCATTGTGTAATTGAGACATCTCCACACAAACTTATGTTCAGACTATGTTTTTTTTAAGTTAATGACAGAATCGTGTTGATTTGAGCTTCCGATTTGCTATTGAGGAGTAACCACGACCTGCTTGGGGGCCCACCAGTGGTCTGGGTGAATAATTAGATAGATAGATCATGTATTTTATTTGTGTTTTTATAATTCACTTCATTTCTCTGTTATATGTATTTTGTAGTTTTAAATACTGTATTTGTTGTTTATAATTTAATTGTCTAATTTCTCTTTTGCAGGTTGCTTATAGAAGATAGTTATTTTTCATGCTATATCTCTTAGTTCTTAACAATTGTCTTGCAAGATAATAACTTATATGGTGTGTTAAATTGTTAAATTGATTTCTGCAAGTTAAAACATAGTAGTATTTAGAATAGAGGATTAGTTTAGACAGAGTTTCTTTTACAAGTTTCGATGGATAAATAATTGCAAGTTTTATTAGTTGATTTAATTCTCAGTTCAATTTATGTTTTCATAGATCTATTTTGTTTATCAATCTTGTTTTAGTATCCTAGGATAGAAGTAGATTTTGGATTATGTTTGTACAAGCATTTTAGTTTGATGTTTGAATTTTAAATGATAGCATTAGCCCAGTTTAATTTATGAAATCTCAGTTCTAGATTTGAATTGCAATTTTAATTAGAAGTTTGAATTTGAATTAAGCTTTTTAGTCATAAGTTTATAATCTTGTAAATTTACTTCAGTTAGCATAAGAGTGTGTTTAAATTAGTATCAGATTGTTTTTTTATCATCGATGATTGATGCATGAAATTTAGAGATGACATGGATTTTCATGATATTTAATGTTTCTTCTATGATGGCAAAGCTTTTGTTACATTGCTTGATTCACACTTTTCATTTCTCTGTAGAAGTCAACATTGAATTAATCCTTCTTGAGATATCATTAATAATGATATCCCATCGTGATGTTATTAGGCACCAAAGACATAATCATCATCTTTGAACTTCATGTTATTTCAAATTAAGAATAGTTTTGATTAATTTCTAAATACAGTCATGATGCTTTTGATTAAGTAGGTTAAGATTTGTCCTTTGCAAAATAGAAATGATTATGAGTTTTTTTTTAAGAATATAGTTTACTTGTTGAATAGTTTTGATAGGTTAGTTGTCTAACTGCTTACTTTCTTAAAGATAAAAGATAAAAGTAATTTACTTGCAGTTGCTCATTAGATTGAATAGATTAAATTGTTCAAAGTAGGGTTTGATTTGCTTCTTTAGGAATAATCCATCGATTCATTGTTTGAAGCTTCTTAGGGTAAATAGTTCAAGTTCATTAATAGGATTTTCTAATTGATAAAGGTGAAAGATTCATTGCTTAAGTAGATTAACCCTTAGATAGTTCATCTCCTTAGATAGACAATACTTCCTCTATATTTTTTTCCTTGGCACATGTTGTTCTTGAGTTTATACTTTAAGGCTCTAAAGTACACCATCAAGGTATCCGAAAAGATAGAGAAAAATGAGGATAAGAAATCAGTTATACGAAAAGGGATATTGTTGGTTTCTTAACTGTCTCTGTCTTGCTTCCCAATTTTCCTGGATACTAATGTCTCGTTCAATTACTGCCCATGAACGTTCTAACTCAACCCGGTTATTTTTTGTCTGTAAGATGGTTTTAAATAAATTTAAAGCAATGCTCATTTGATTTGATAGTCCAGGTTCGATATTCGACTGTCTTGTAACTGGAATAGTCATGAGGGATAAAGACTGAAATGATAGATTCTTGTGTTTTCTTTTAAGGGTTCACTATTTCTTCTTCAAAACATATAAGAAGAACTCCAAAACTTTAAACTAATAGTATGATGAGACTAAAGGTCGTTTTTGGTATCTGAGCTAAATTTTGAAAAGGGAATATGCATGAAATGAAAAGAAAACATAAAGTTGTCGAACAAGGTGAGGCATCAATTAAAGAGGCATCTCACTTTGTGACAGAAGAAGAAAATAGTTAGGAAAAAAATCTTAATGAAGCATATGAGATTGAAATCTAAAACATTTACAAGTCTTGTATCTGTTGATAGCTAATACGGAGGAAAAGTTGTAAACGATTAAATTGCAAGAATAAATAATCACCATAGTAGAGGTTGTACTAAATTGTAGTTAAGCATTCATTAAAGAGATATATGAAAAATATGAAACAACAGAGAAGCACATAACTCAAACTTGACCAGATTTGGAATATTCAATCTATATTTGTATTAATTCAAAAATATCTTCAAATTCTTCTTTACAATGCACCCAGAAAAAGCCCCCCTTTTTCAGTCTCCTAAAATTATAGTTATACCAGATCACCAATACATTGATGGTTGGTGATTTCCTAACTCCTAGGGGCAAACAGTTACAAAAATGAAAACCTCAACCGTTTGCATGATTATCTTTTATTCTCCTATCGTTCGATAATATAAATTTTCAAAATGATACTTCATTGTTTTATTGAAGTGTCTCCTTCTTTCAACCCAATACATTCAATACATTTTTCAAGAAAGTGTACAAAATTTCTGGGAGGCTCTGGAAAATCCTTTGCTTCGAATAGATAAAATTTTCTCTGAATTTTGGAAGTCAGTCTTCAATCCCCTTACCAACAAACCTAATTGATTGAAATGTTAAGTTTGGCTTCACCAACCACCTGTCTATTAGGGTAACATCCATTTCCTTTAACTCTGAAATTTCCATCTGAATTTCGTTCAAACCCTCTTTTAAATTCAACTGGTGTCTTACAATGTTTATCTATACTAATTTCCCAGTGAAATTATCTATTACAATACCTAATGATCCCTTGTCCAACAAATCAAAGATTTTTTTGCAATCATCTTTGATTTCTTTGGCTATTTTCTTATTTTCTGCTATATTGGTTTCCCATGCTTTGAGCATGATATCGCCTCTAATCTTCCATGTGACAGAAAGCTTTGGAATTTCCGATACTTCTTCATTTTCAGAACATACAACTACCTTTTGGAAAGTGGCCCTTGCTTCTTTAGCTTCTTTTTCTTTAAAAATAATAATATCAATAGCATTGTTTTCTTCCTGAAAATAATTCTAAATAATCTCTACTTGGGAGATTACTTTTTGTTGCTCGGCTTCTGTTGGAAGATTGGTTGTTGTCATTGATGTCAACCCTAGTCATGGGTTTTGGACCAGAAGATTGATGAAGTTATTTGGACATGAAGGAAAATGAAAATGAAGATACAACACCCATGGATGGATAGTATACATCATTTTCTTTCCAGTGGTATGTGGCACGTCACGTGGATCCTCATGGTTGAGGAGAAATGAATTTTTGAAGATGACAAAGTGAATTGTACATGTAGGCCCTGAAGACAATTAAAGAAAAGAATTACAAAATAAGAAAGTGTCAGGTCG
>ML783810.1:20151-39892 GCA_009831015.1 Picea engelmannii | reverse complement strand
ATATATTGTGCATGGTATATTGTGGTGTATTGGTGTAACTCTTATACTATTTCTCATTGAATATAATTGAATGGTTTAATTATAAGTTGAAAAAGGTTTTAAATTGTACTTGATACTAATTCACCCCCCTCTTAGTATCAACAGCTTCTACCTTTGCATGTATTTCTAGTGATTGGTCCTGAAAAACTTTAAAATCTATAACCTAGCCTTTCATTGAATTCAATTTAGCCTGTAGTTGTCTTACTGCTTCTTCTTGTCGAATAACTTGTATTTGGCTTGTCTGCATCTTCTTGTTCATCTCGTCTAGAATTGACTTAAGCGATTGAATTTCTTGCTTATAGGCAGCTCTATCCTGTTCTATACCTTTATTTATTTCTTATTTGATATTTTTCTCAGTTTCTTTTAGTTGTTTTTGCAACTGGACTATCCTGTGGTTACTCTATTTCAACCTTGTTCTCATATTGTCAACGGTGAATATATTTGTTGTTTCCAGAGCCCCCATGGAGCCTACTACCTCTGTAGTGAAATATCCCTCTTCCAAGTTTTTCCCATCTACCAAGACCCTATGTTTCTTTACCATACCACCTTCTCTCATATAGATCTCCTACTTTAATACAACCTTTCTCTTTTTACTGAAGAAGTAATCAGAGGGAGGTATTTCTTCTCTGGAGATAGGGTCAAGGCCACTAGCATATATGACTCCTATCTGAGGGAACCCAAAAGTAGACTTTAAAGGGGTCAAGGAAGTGATGGGATTACCCAACTCTGTGGATTTTATTTCCCCTGTTGTCTTGAGGGTATCAACATGAATAGTAGATGATGAGGGTGGGGTAGATTGACTGGACTCGGGAGCTGTCCTAGACCTTCTTTCTATTTCTACTCTTGGATTCTCTGTCTATGGGACTTCTTTGTTTTGTGAATATCCTTCTACCCCCTGTGGAGTTTCCTCAGTGTCTTGTTTATCCCGTTCTTTCTGTCTGAAGCTTGGGAGAATGTTTTCTTGTTCTGGAGGAGATGTTGTTGCTTTTCCCTGCAATACCTTCGGAAAAATTCTTCGTCTGTGTCTCTGGAAGGTTAGAAGACTAGTTTGAAAGTCGGATGATAATGTATGTACCCTGTCTAACACCTAATCATAGGTTTTGACCCCCTTGAAAATGTCATCGTGAGGGGATTCCTCATGTTCAGACGCTTTCATGCCATAGTGAGCCATGTGGCTTCCCACTGTTTGATAAGGGTCATGTTTCTTGTGTTCAAGATTCACGAACTTGACCTCCTCTAGAGCTACAACTTCAACTTTGCAATGACCCAGGTTGAGTAGTGAAAACCTTCCAATCTGTATGGGAAAGACTACCCAAAACTTATTTTGAGTTGTCTTTAGCTCTATCCCAATACCGCCTATTATTATCTGATGAGCTACCTCCCTACACACCAGTTTGTTAGGGAGGAATTTCAGAAGTGCATGAGGAGGGATAGAACATCTGAAAACCCTGATATAGGAGAAATTCTCCTCAATAAACCAATCAGTGACCACCTTGAGGTTTCCTATGAATGACACTGAAATACGGGGGGTGCACAGCCATACAACATCTGATGCACCAGTATCACCACAAAATGACAAATTTCATAAAAAGAATCCTTATCATTTTCTTCCCATAGATTAGAATGATATTCATGAATCGGTTTAGTGCAGGTTGGGTTCCAACTCCAATTCATCAAAGGGAAAGGAGTCATGAAACATATAGCGTCCATGATGTATGCCAACATGTAAAAGGCTACTAGTCGGACACTGGATCTCATGGTTTGATACTCCATAACCTCTTTAGATAGGTTATCTAGTAGAATTTTGTTCCAGTTGAAGTTATAGCCTTTGGCTGCTTCATGTAAAAGGGGCACCTATTCTACAGGGAAATGGGTAGGACTTTTCTTCCCAAAAAGTCTACATAACATCATAGCCACATACACCATGTACTCATTCAATGAAGTTATGGAATAAACGTTATGGGTATCGGCCCTGAATTTTGCTGGGTGTCTCCACCAGTCTTGGATTATGTCAGGGTATGTTTGATCTTCCTCTGTGCATTCTTTCCTTTGAAATTCACTTACAAATTCTTTATTATAAATGTACTTAGAATTGGGAGACAGTTTTTACATTACTTGTATATTCTCTGATCTGAAAGAGCTGATGACGATCCCTTGGTTGTCCAATATGATTCTCGTTTGAACGTCTATCCCCTCTAAAGCCAAACTGATCATATCATTGTATGTCATGAGTCGTGGGCACGTGGCTACTTTGTGAAGTTCAGAATCTGCTATGTCTCGTAGTTTTTTTTCAGAATCATTGGGAAAATTCTTGATTTCGTAATCCAAGGTTTCAAAAATTTGCCTCCATGATTTAATGGAATCAAGGGCATGTGGTGTAGTATCAGACACGATATCTCCTTCTGGGCTTGAGATTTCAGCTTCTTCTTCACTATTCTTAGGTGCCTTTCTAGGTGTTATAATGTTCGCATTTAGATTGAAAACTTGTTTGCAGAGGACAAATATATAAGCCTGGATAAATGCAACTCACTGCTGCTTGTAAAAACAAGAATTAAATTCAAACTATTGAATGTTTATTATCCTTTATCTTGTCTTAAGATGAGTGTACTGTTACAGGCGATAAGGAATTAATGTTTTAATGAGGAATATATGCCTGGAGATACACCTTCATATCAAAAATATCTCCATTTGTCTGTTATTAATACTGTCGCGTATCAACGATTTCAAACTGGAGCTTCGAAAGGACTGCTTTCAACAAATCCTGAAATGCGAAACGTGAAAAGTAGTTTAGTCATTATTAATCCCATTTTAAACTAACTTAATTTGGTTTTAAACTTTGTTACAAAAGATCGTGATTTTGCATTTTGAAATTTTGGGGATCCTGTACTCAAGAGGTATGTCATAAGCAAACCCGAAATCGCGAAATCGTGATGGGATTAGTTTAGGCACTAATCATGTGTATTAATGCTTTAATTGATCAAGATTAGTAATTAATTTCTTGTTTTCGGAGATTCGAGGATTGGGCATTTGAGAGTCGACGTTTTGAAATCACTTTGACACAGTAAAACCCAAATTGTGAAAGATTAATGAATCGTTGATCGTGTTTAAGATTTTAATTAATCACGCCTAAAGGACACTTTGTGAAATGTGCATCAGGACTTATAGCACCCACTTTTTCTTTTTTTTGTTTTATTACTTTAATATGAATCCTTTTCGGGGTTTTGGCACCGAGACTCTAGAGTTTCTAACTAAATATCATACCTCGTGAAAAACTGAATCCTGAAACCCAAAAAAATCGAAAGACTTTTGACTCTCTTTTTTAGGACTAAGGGCGGCTCCATGACTAGAAAAAGGAGAAGTTTCAGGTTAAAAGGGTAAAAAAGTAAACTTCATGTCAACAACACATACAATGCTAAAACTCTGAGTTTACTTACCCCAGGTTGACAATTTAATTGAGGGATTTAGTGCATATAAAACACCCATAAACCTATGCCTTCCGCATATGGATGTGACCAAATTTGATGTATCAGATCCCACTAGTTGGGTAACTCAAATGGAACATTATTTCTCTTTGTATGGCATTACAGATGAGTTGGCCAAACTCCAATATGGCGTTCTCCATCTAGATCAAGAATGTTGGCAATGGTGGCAATGGAGAAAAAATGTCCGCCAAGGGTATGTGGCTTGGACAGACTTTTTGGTAGATCTTTATGAACGCTTTGACACTAATACCAAACATTTAGGCCGTTTGACAAAGTTGAAACAATCTGGCACAGTGGAAGACTTTATCGTCACCTTTGAGCAATTGGATTTGCGTACAAAGGTTATGTCTGATTCTTTTTTCCGAGAACATTTTATCAGTGGCCTCATAGATGATATTCATGCCCATGTCCTCATGGCTCAACCTCAGATTTGGGTGGACATTACTAAAATAGATAAGGAATCACAATAAGTTGTCTCTTCTCAAAACCGAAAAACCTCTTTTATTCCTCACACTAATCCATTCACTCCCACTCCTCCTTCTACTCCACTAAAGATCTAGAAATTAACCATGGATGAAATGGTTGAACGCCAACTCAAAGGCCTTTGTTATAATTGTGATGACAAATATTTTCCTGGGAATAAGTGTAAGGAACAAAATCTTTTTATGGCCATCTTGGAGGATGTTGAGGCTCCCCTTGTGTCCTTGTCCCCTAAACCCACTGACATGACCCCTCCCTCATACCCTTTCAAAGTAGAACCAGTCATTTCCCTAAATGATCTCACTCGCTTCTCTACTCCCCAAACCCTTAAGCTAATTGGTTACATTAAGAATAGGAAGGTCATCATTCTTGTTGATAGTGGAAGAACCCATAATTTTATTCATCATCGCATTTCCCAAGAAACTAATTGCTATATCGGTGTCGTCAATAATTTTCAAATCTAGATTTCCAATGGTGGGTCCATGAAATGTGGATGGCATTGTGAAAATTTGCGTCTCCAAATTGGTGAGTACCACCTAAAATATTATATATATTCTATCAATGTTGGTGGTTGTGACATTGTGTTGGGTGTAGAATGGCTAATGACTTTGTGTACCATTATCATGGATTTTAAGGAATTAACCATGTAATTCGACCAAGAGGGACAACAATATAAGTTCCAAGGAATCATCATCGATTTCCTGGAGATCATTAGTTCCCATCGCATGGAAAATCTTCTCAAAAAAGGTCATTCTAGCATTATTTCCAAACTCCATGCCATACAAGCCACTGGGACACCCTATGTGTCACAGGACCTACAATCCATCCTCTCTAAATATCAAGGGGTTTTTTACACTCCCTAGGGACTCCCTCCTTCCCTTGGTGTTCATTATCATTCCATTCCCCTTGTCCCAGGAATCCTTCCTCCCAATATACATCCCTATCGTCATCCCTTTTCCCAAAAAAATGAAATTGAGAAAAAACTTCAAGAATTTCTCAACGCAGGTGTTATCTACCCTAGTATGAGCCCCTACTCTTCTCCCATGGTCATGGTCCTTAAGAAATAAGTTTCTTGTCGCATGTGTCCTAACTTCCGCACCCTCAACAAACTCACCATTAAAGACAAATTTTCCATTCATGTCATTAAGGACCTCTTGGATGAATTTAGTGGCGCACAGTTTTTCAATAAACTTGATCTTCATTCTAGCTACCACCAGATCCATATGAACGAGGAAGACATTCCTAAGACTTCATTTAGAACTCATGAGGGATACTATGAGTTTTTGGTCATTCCCTTTGGCTTGTGTCATTCTCCCTCCACTTTCCAAACCCTCATGAATCATGTCTTTCGTCCTTTTCTTCATCATTTCATCTTATTTTTCTTTGATGATATCCTCATCTATAGTAAAACCTGGACAACCCATCTTTATCATGTGGATTGAGTTTTCTATCTACTCTCTTAGCACCAAAGTTTCCTCAAACAATCTAAATGTGCTTTTGGCACCTCAGAAGTCGAGTACTTGGGTTATCTTGTTGGCAAGGCTGGTGTCAGGGTGGATCCTAAAAATATTGAAGCTATGCAAGATTGGACTCACCCAAAGACTCTTAAAAACTTGCATGGATTTATGGGTTTAACGGGTTATTATCGAAAATTTGTTAAGAATTATGGAAAGAATGTGGCACCTCTCACTGCTCTCCTTAAAAATAACTCTTTCACTTGGACTTCAACAGATGCTTAGGATTTTCAAACCTTGAAGATGTCCATGTGCACCACTCCAGTCCTAGCCCTTCCTGATTTCACAAAGACCTTTGTCCTTGAATGTGATGCTTCTGATAAAGGAATTGGTGCAATCCTTATGCAAGAGGTTTAGCCTTTGGCCTTTACCAACAAACAAATGTCAGAGCAATATTTGGGAAAATCAATCTATGAAAAAGAAATGTTGGCTATTCTGCATGTTGTGTATGTTTGGTACCCTTATCTATTGGGGCAACACTTCCCATATTAAGATAGATCATCAAAGCCTCAAGTATTTTCTGGAACAATACCTTTCCTCCCCATAGAAACACAAATGGGTGACTAAACTCTTTGGATATGATTATGAGATAATTTACAAGAAAGGAAAAGACAATGTGGTTGTTGATGCACTTTACATAAAATATGAAGATGAAGGGTCCCTTTTTTCTCTTTCCTTCATTGTACCATATTTGCTCCAAGTTGTTGGCCAAGAATGGCTACATGATCCCAAAAGTTCGCATCTGATACAACAATTGTCGGCCAATTCTCCAATCTTCCTAGGGTACTCTTGGCTCAATTATGAGCTTTGATACAAAGACCATTTGAGATTTAAGTAAATATTCAAAACTTAAATCCACGGTACTTTCTGAGCTTCATGCTACACCCACTGCTAGGCACTCTAGATTTACCAAAACCCATGACAAGGTCAAACGTTATTTTTTATGGGATGGTATGAAATGGGGAGTTCAAAATTTTGTGGTTGAATGTGATGTGTATCAATGAAACAAGGGTGAAACAGTCAAATCTCCTGGCACACTACAACCACTTCTGATTCCACCTGTTATTTGGCAGGATATCTCTATGGATTTTATTGTAGGCTTACCTAAATCGAGAAATAAATCAATCATCATTTATGTTCTCTTCAACACTTATTTAAAACATCCACTGTGGCTCAACTTTTCATGGATCAGGTCTTCAAACTTCATGGCATGCCTCATTATATTGTTTTTGGTCGTGACCCAAATTTCACCATCAATTTTTGGAAAGAACTATTCAAGATATAAGGTACCCAATTGCATCTCATCACAACTTATCATCCCTAGAATGATGGTCAAACTGAAGTTGTCAACAAGTGTTTGGAAACATATTTTAGATGTTTTGCATCGAAAAGGAAAAATTAGTGGGCTCAATGGTTACCACAAGCTGAATGGTGGTACAACACTTCTTACCATACATCTACCTGCGTGACTCCTTTTGAAGTGGTATATGGACAAAATCCATCTTCAGGTCTCTTATATTATCCAGGTGTCTCAAAGGTCCAAGTGGTTGACCAAACACTTACAGTTCGAGAGGATATTCTCCGTACCCTCAAAGAGAATTTGGTCATGTCCCAGAATTGCATGAAGCGACAAGAAGATCAAGGTTGCCTTGAATGCCGATTTGCAGAAGGGGATCATGTGTTTCTTCGACTACAACCTTACAAGCAAAATTCCCTCAAGGTTGACCATTGTCAGAAACTAGTGCCCAAATTTTATGGTCCTTATACCATTCTCAAGTGTGTGGGACAAGTGGTCTATCAATTATCTTTGCCCATTCATTCTAAGCTCCATCCCATTTTTCATGTTTCCTTATTAAAGAAGGTGATTGGAACTAAGTGCCAAACTCAAACCAACCTTCCCTATTTGGAAAAAGAAGGATCCATTTGGATACAACCACAAGAGTTTTTGGACCAGCGTGAGCATCGTCTATGCCAGTGAACCATCAAGGAATTTGTTATCACTATAATAATTTCTTGGAATCTAAATCTTGAGATTTGGCGGAATGCTAAATACGCATAGAGGAGTGTTAGATTAGAAGGTGGGGTCGTATCTAGAGGACATGGTTAAATTAGGTGGAGACATAGAAGTGATGGGACCTAGTTGGCCATAGATCTTGAGCCGCCCAGATCGACGGTCAGGAGACATATCGGGCGAGGAAATAACGCGGAGGTTAATTAATTGAGAGAGGGTCAAGGAAAATACCATGGTTTCACCTCGTGGACACGCGGCACCACCAAGTGCATATCAGGGGGAAAAGTGGGTAGATTTGAAGCCACCCAAACTTACCCCAATGCCATGTGTTAGAAAATCATTTGATATATGTTTCTTCTAAAGATCGCGTGCAAAAAGGGAAGAGTTAACGGCTTATCAAGTCACATTAGTACGATTGTTCGAGTACTTTACGTTGTGCAGCGTCGGGTAAGTGTCGCCAGAAGGATGATCCAAATTCTCATCATTCAGAACTGACAGACGAGTTTGATAGGTCGTCGTTCGGACAAGTACTTCCATCGATAATCTGTGATTAGGCACTCGATGATGATCATCCTTAAAAACATAGATAAAATTACTTTATTTTGAGCAATCAACACTTCATTTTTGAACGGAGTAATTTCAAACATGATCAGCTTCCTAATTTATGTATGATTAAGGGAGGCAAGTCCGATTTTCTTTGCAAAACTGGGAAAATGGATAAAGTTGATCAAGCGGCCTCCAGTGAACTAGGATTTTTAACTAATATGGAAAATTCATCAGTGAAGCAGAAAGAGAGGTTGTTCGCACATATATTAGCAATGAAATTTCATATAGATCCTACAACAGAGCTAGAAGAAGATAAATAGGTCATATTAAATCCCATCATGAAAGATTTAATCATCAACGGATACACGGACAGGCACTACAAGCAAGTGGTAAAGAGGAAGCGAAGCAAGTGATAGAAGATAGGTATCAGAGCTGAGGTGGTCGAAAGCATTGGGGAAAACCAACCAGCATGGCTTGATACGTTAAAAGAAAAATTTTCCAAGATGAAATAGATTGCAAGCTAAATTTAGTGTGTGTCAGAGAATTTTGTAATAATATGGAAAAATGGACTTCGAGGCAAAAAACTCCAAATATGTTAGTTTTGTTTATAATGTCCCCTATAAAATAGAAGTTTGGTTTTTGAAAGTTATGCTTTTGTAACTAAGATCTATTTTTGGAACTTTGGGGAAGATGATTCGTTCTGAATCCTAGATGTAATCTACCTATACATACTATTACAAAGATAAGTAAAAAGGACAGACCTAAGAGGGGCCTGACCTTGTAGCAGGAAGACTTTGTAAATCCATGGAGATAAAGTGAATATACAATGTAGAATCATTTTTGAACTGTTTATGAAAAGATTCTAATGGCTATGATATGAGTTTTGTTTTCTATCATAGTGTGTATTTCTTATGTCCTTGAAATCCCATTTACATTTTCCTCTTTTAAATTAGAGAGTTAAGAGTCTGGAATTTGTCTTATGATGCTCTTGACTTAGCAATTTAAATGATGTAATTATCTTCTTAACTAATTCAGAATTCATTTTGATATGCTCTGATGCAGTTATTTGTTTCCCTTTTCCTCTTTCACCATGCCTATTTCAGTTTTAAAAACTCAGACTCATTGCCTCATTTAGCCTTTCCTCTCTATATATTTCTAATGGCCTACCACTGCTTTATTCATTTTCAAATCCATAGCCCCAAATGTCACCCCATTTTCCTTCGTGAGAAACTGTATAAAACCCCCGAACAAACTGAATCTAGCCATTGATTTCCAAAGAAATATCAAGTGACGTGAGAGAGCCGTCTCTGAGTTGAGCAGACTAGTTCCCAACTCTAAAGTAGGTTGAAACAGTTACCTCTATCATTTTTCTATCATCTAGACAAATTTACAGAGTGCTAATAGAAGTGTTATTCCAATGGAAAGATACAACTCCAGTAGATGCCACTTGGGAACCAACTACCATTCTGCAACAATTTCCTCATCTGGAGCCTTGAGGAAAAGGTTTTTTTTAAGGGGGAGGACATGTAGGGTACCTAACCCCTCACGTAGGTATAATAATGTATTTCCATGTAATAAATGTCAATATTAATAAGCACTAGCAATAAGGAAGAATAATTCCAATGTAAGAATACCTAATAGAAGCTTTTGCTTCTAGAAGGATCTTCCTCTAGAATGTTCTTTTGATAGACATATTTAATATAAATAGGAGTCAAGGGTATGAGAAGTTTTGTCTTGGATATTATTGTAATAGAGATCTTCTCTGCTGGAGGTTTCCCCCTCGAAGAGGCTCGTGAACATTGCTCTCAATAATCAAAGTGCTTTTTCTAGTGTTATTCTGGTATTATTTTGGTATTATTGTGATGTTGTTTTGGTTATATCATTGTTTATCTACCATTTCTAGCTAATTATTTGTGTTCTGCATACTATTTTATATCTAGAATATTACATACTTATTTTATTAAATAGACGAAAGACAATTTCACCACCACCTAGAGCTCCTCAATCAGCCCTTGAACACCTTTGATAATACACACACAACTGAAAGACACATCTTAAACATTTATTATATATAGGATTTGTAGATCTTCCACATCCACAATCCTCAACATATTTGTCATACAAACCTCCTGTATGATCGGATCTATGTTGAATTGTCCCTAGACGAATTCACAGTTTTCTTTTCTTTCGATGAATAGCCATGCCATAAAATATTTGATCTATAGATGTGCAAGTCACCATTATACTTAGGGTTTTAATAACATTTCAAACGATCAAATGATATAATAATGTTTTGATACAATACGACTTTCTCCTATTGTGAGAAAATGCTTCCCACTTTCATTAACACAAGTGCTTAATTTATTCATTGGCAACAATTTCTCTTTAATACAAATTATGGCTTCACCTTCCCAACTCCTCAAAGCTTCAACAATAGATATTTCACAAAAGCCTTTCCTCTTTCATGAAGCTACTAAGATGGGTGTCTCTTACTTTGAATTGAGTTGACTACTGATCCTTTCAACTTGGACAATTATTCTCCATAGGGAGCACACACACCCTTCTGCCCGTGGACGAGGAACAACAATGTTGATTCCAACAATTCCAGTTAGAAACAAATACCAACAAGTAGAAATATTTAGAAAAAAAAAAAAAAACGATATTCTCACACCAGAAATCACTCAGACAAAAATAAAATAAAAAATTATACTCTCACATATTCATGGTCCTCTCGTGAGGGAGTTAGACCAAAATCAACGTGCTATGATACCAACTTAGAAAAATTGCACGCACACTACACTCACGCTATTATTAATATTACATGTACAAACCTAGATACAATACACTTATACAAGTGTTGTCAAATCCAAATTATTCCAAACTTGGAGATAGAGGTTGAGAGAATATCTCCACAATCTTCAACAAACCCCAACCAACTCTAAAATAAGCATTAATTCTAACACTTGTTGATATTGGTAAATATAATGATTTGTGTAGTGGTCATAATCTTTAGATTGATCTATTGTGTAATTGTTTGACCTTTGGAGAAAAAGTAAAAGATTCGCTCTGAATGAATGAGATCGAGCATATCTAATCATTCTAGATTGTTTATGTCTAGACTAATTATCTATTTATTTTTTCTATCTTGTTTTTTTTAAGTAACATAACTTTTAACTTTTATTAAAATGGAATAATTATACATAGACCATAAAACATTGTGTAATCTTTTATTTTAAAATTTTATGATTACTTTTTCATAAGATCGCATTAAATTCATGGAAGAGGGACAATGGTTCTAAGACTTCAACTTAGCTATCATCTCTATCGCAACAACCCTGATTTGGATAAGTTTGTTGAATATCCAGTCTTCAAGAGAATTCCTTTAATATAAAAAATATTGGAAATACTCTAAGTAGATTTCTTATATTTATGTAAGTTAGGTCCAAAATGAAATAGCTTTTATACTCTTATCTATGTATTACTTTTTTCCATCAGAAAATTTCTCAATATATTTATATATATTTTTCTCATAAAACATGTACATTGTTTGCTATTACAGTCTTCTACCTAAAAGTATGACTTATTCCACCTAGTCATCTCCTTGTCTAGTAAAGTAAAAAAAAACAAGACCTACCCTGTAGTCTTACAAAGATGCTAATAGCATATTTCCAGCCTCAACAAAATTACCAAAATAGATTACAAAAAAAGAGATTCCATGGTGACAAAATGAATAACATAAATAGGAAAATCCAACACTTTGATATATTGCGATGTCGACCCGGCTATAATATGCAGATCATAGATAGAGTCACATAGTTAGTGGGGGGGCCTCGTGGCCAACCTTCCATTTGTTGTAGTGGATCCTTCCTTTTGGTACTAGTAAGGCACGTTTTGATAGTGCATTTTCTTCCATATTCTCTTCCTTGTAGATATGATCAAACCTAATATTGTTGAATAAAGGGATGAGATCTCTGATCTTAGCCATCCAACCCATAAGAGAAGTAACTTGTAAATTGTTGTTGAAATTTAATGAGTCTATCACAATCTTTGAATCCCCCAGAACATGAAGGTGATCGATATCTAGTCAATGTGATAAGGATAAGGAGGCCCATACCCCAAGAAGTTTTGCCGTGGTGTTTTTTCCCATCCCAAAGTTGAAAGTCCACCTGTAAATTGTATTTCCTGAGGTCTTTATGATGCTCCCTACCCCACTAAGAATACCATTTTTTTGTGTAGCACCATCAAACCAACAAATAAATCCCAAATTAATTCCTGGAGTCTTCTTGATCCAATTGAGCATTATTTTTTGTATAGTCTGACCACTAGTAATGTTCACCATCCCTCTGATTTGGATGCTAACACCCTATACAGTAGGGGGGAAATTATCAAATATACACCTATTTTTTTCCAGCCATATGTACCAACAGATGACTGATGGTAAAGTAGTGTATACTTTTTCCATCTTCAGCCAATTTTCAAAGAATTTGATTAATGAATAACCCCCCAAAGTAGAAGCAATAATAAAAACAATATACAAATATTGCCACAGGTGTAGGGTAAATGGGAAATTTGCAAATAAGTGTAAATTGGTCTCATTGGCCCTATGGCAGAGTGAACAAATGCTCTGATCTTCCCATCCTCTTTTTCGTAATGAATCCCAGGTAAGGATTTTTTGTTCCAAAGCCAACCAAGTGAAAAGTTTAATCTTATATGTCAAGTCCCATGTCCACAACTATCTTCACCATAATGCAATCTAATGTGGCCAGAATTTATTTTCCATAGCATTATAAACATTTTTAATCATGAGTAGACCCAAATGGTCACCATCAGTCCATATTAAGGTATCTTCTCCATGATGTAACTAGACACCCAAATCAATAAGATCCTTTACAAAGGTTTTCCATTCAGTATCCACAAGACCCGTGAGTCCCAAATCCTCTCTGGTTCTCCACTAGTCAATAATAAATCCCTAGGATGATTGTTCCTTTGCTTGGCATAGATAGCGAATATTGTTATTTTTTAAATCCAACAGGAAATCCCAAGAGAGTAATGAAATGTTATTAATGCACATAATCTTATCCAATCCGATTAGTACATAATAGTTTTTTTCGGGCTTCCAACTCAGCTAGTGTGTGATGAGGGGCAACAATTTCATCATATTTTTCCATATGTGCGAGGTTGAAGGTTGTAAAACCAAAGTTGTTCTAAGACAAGTATCCAAAGAGGTCTGTGGGAGATATTTTTCTTTAATCACTCGATGTTAGATCCCTTCTTTCATCAGAAAATGCCAAAGAGAGTTTGTTGCTAAAGCAAGGTTGAAAATGAAGAGGTTCATGAGCCCCCATCCTCCTAAGTGTTTCGACTTTGCAAGTATCACCCAGCTGCAAATATGAATACCATGTTCTTTACGACCGCCAGTACAAAGAAAATCAAAGATCAATTTACAAATCCTTGTGAGAACATATATTGGGACCATCGTAAGGGCCATCAAACAAACCGATTGGGTTTCCAATACCTCCTTTTCTAAAGTGCATCGACCTCCTAGTGTTAGCCAACGATTACACCAGTGCTTTATCCTTTGTTCAAACTTAATGATAAGCCATCTCTAGTCTTCAAAGAATCGTTTTTCAGCTTTTATGAAATACCCCAAATACCTAAAGCCCCCTGCCAACTCCATAAAATTATAAGGAAAAATATCTTTAAATCTCGCCAAATCTTCACCTTGTAACCCCGCATGATGGAAAGTCGCTTTGTTAAGATTAACTTTTAATCCCGAGTGACTGCAAAATTGTTCCAATGTGGTTTTAATCATCACCCCTTCTTCAATTATTGCCTTTGTCATGATAAGCACATCATCGACAAAAATAAGGTGTAAAATTTGTATGACTCTAGAGACCTTGACCCTAGTCATATTCTCCTCCTCTTGTCCTTTTTTCTCTAAAATACTAAGGATTTCCATAATAAGGATAAAAAATAAGGGCAGGAGCGGGCACCCTTGACGAAGTCCATGTTCATTGTTGAAAAATGGAGAGGTCTCACCATTTATCAACACTACAAATGAAGTACTAACAACACAGCTCATGATCCAATTTATAGAAGTATTACTGAATATTGATTGTACAATTATTAGGTGAAGAAAATCCCAATTTACACAGTCATATGCTTTTTTCAAATCTAGTTTTGTAATAAAAGTGATTTTTGTTTTTTTTATTTGATGTTGTGTAAACATTCTTGTGTCATCCCAATGGCATCCAAGATCTATCAGCCCTTTAGGAAACCCAGTGTTCAACCAACAATGCCCTTGAGAGGATAGGTTTGATTCTATTAACAAGCACCTTGGAAATCAACTTATAACATAGATTGCA
Source organism: Picea engelmannii (assembly GCA_009831015.1). Lineage (NCBI taxonomy): Eukaryota > Viridiplantae > Streptophyta > Pinopsida > Pinales > Pinaceae > Picea > Picea engelmannii. Next base: position 25,455 of record ML783810.1, on the reverse strand, counting down.
AAGTGCAATGGGTCTAAAATCCCCGAAAGTCCAAGGGAAATTCTCCTTGGGTATATCTGGAAGGTAGAATTTAGAGATCTTTGTATCTTACCTTTGGTTCTAGAATCTTCAAACAGTTCCAAAAAAATAATCACCTGCCACTTCAAAAAAAAGAGTGAAAAATTCAACAGTCCAGTCGTCCAGGCCCAAAATTTTATCTTTGGCAAATAAGTTCAAGATATCCCATATCTCCTGCTTTGTGACAGGTCATTCAATGTGCACATTATCTTCCATAGTTACAAAACATTGGAATAATCTGGCTAAGTTTACTTGTTACACCAGTACACTAGAAGGTTCTACAGAATACATCTGTTTAAAATATCTAGAGGCCTCTTTTTTTAAAGCCCCCTGTCCTCTATAGATCTGACCAGAGTCATCATTAATATCCCATATATGTTTCTGATTCCTTTTAGCACTGGAAAACTTGTGAAAAAAAATTGTATTCCGATCGCCACACTTTAGCCAGATAGCTTGACTCTTTTGTCTCCAATAATCTTCTTCAAGTAAAATGATGTTATTGTGTTAATTTTCTAAGGATTTCAAGTGAAAGGCTGAATTAGTGTCCATCCCATCTCTCGACAGACCAAAGTATCCCACCCTGATTTACTCCTCCAAAGTTTCCATCTTATGTATCTTTTCACGATGTTTGTGCCTCGCCCATAATTTAATTTGAGCCTTGAGTGCCTTTAATTTCCAAACAAATCTATGTTGTATATCTGGTTCCATGAGATACACAGTATAATTCCATACATCTTTCACTATAGTAGTGAATTCATCCTCTGCCACATCCTTTGCCATCCATGATGGATTTGGCTTAAATGGATAGACCATCGATACCTATAATAAGTCAAATTGTGCTATCATTGGTGCATGGTTGGATACATAGGGAAGATCAACCCAAGACCGGTACTTGCCCACATAATTTATTAAACTTTCCACAGCCAGGATATGGTCTAGACTTTTTGCAATGCTTGTATCCCCAGTTCTGCCCTTCCTCCACGTAGGTACCAAAACATTCGGTACCAAGTCGACCAACAGTTGATCCTTGATAAAAGATTTAAAATAGTCAGTATGCTTATCCAATTGTGTCGTTGTTCCCCATACCTCATCTCTACCTATAGTAAAATTCAAATATCTTGCAAGAATCAAATTTTTAGCAGCCAACAATCCTTTTTCCACCAACCGATCCCAAAATAAAAGTCTCTCACTACAAGGACCATATACATTAAGTAAATTAATAACTCTGTGATTTTCTAAGGTGATGCTTGTAAGTAAAATGCCCCCGCCACAAAGTGTAGGATCCAGAACGAACTTTTTGGGGTCCCAAGTCACCAAAATTATACCCGAGTTACCCACCGAACTAACAACACATGAATACTAGCTAGGAACAAACTTAAACATAAATTGACGAGCCTTATCCTCTTCTACAAGTGTCTCTTGTAAAAATATAATGTCAGGATTAACTTCTGTAAGTAATTTGTGCATGGAGGCAATTTTCAGGGATCCCCCCACCCCTCTTATGTTTAGAGTTAGTATTATCATGATTTTTCCTGTGCAAGGTCTTTCAATCCTCTAAGCACACTAGTGTCAGAAATAGTAGAAGCAGTAAGGTCATGTGTAACTATAGTGAGGGTGGATTTTTTACGAGCGCTTCTCATATTAATAGGTGGTGTCTCATAGCCCAATCCTCTAGACAAATATTATCTAGGACCAACACCCCCAACATAGTTCCCTGAATGGCAGGACGATTCAGTAGAACCCGGAAGTGTAATTGTTGGGTACGTGTTATATTCTTTGCATGTGTGTGGGTGGGTGCATTAGATTCGACAACTGCATCTAACGATCCCTCTAGTAGTTCTCTCTATGTTGTGTGCACCGATCGCTTCCTAGGGGGGTCCCAGGGGGGGCTAGGTATGTCCCCTCCTGGTTACGTGCTATGTTCGGGGCAGCGCCCCGAAATTTGTTTTTGGGCGGTTTTTGCTATTTTTAACGGATTTTGTTATTTTTAGCAGTTTTCTAAATTAATCCTGGATTAAGGGATTAGGGTTTTGGTATCTAAGGAATACCTAAAACAATTGTATATATTGTATGGTGAATGGTGAAATTATATATAATGAATATAAGAAATGTTTTCCCTGGTTGAGGGTTTCCGGTATAAATCTATGTGTACTATGTGTATGAGCCATTGATTAAATTTTGTTTGGCTTAAGAATCTATATGCATTTCTTTACTTCACAGGTTTAAAACTTACATGTGGTATCAAAGCTTGTTTTTGGCTTCAGAGGGATGCCTTTGTTGCTGAGGGTTTGGGTCGGTCTTGATAGATCAAGTTTATCTTGGGTCTGTGATAAACCTAGGTTTAGTGGGAGATTTTGCAGTGGTTATTCGAGTGTAGAAAGAGTAATGGCGAGCTCTTCTAGAATCGATGTAGAGAAGTTCAATGGTAAAAACTTTGAGCTATGGAATCTGAATATGGAGGACCTTCTTGTAGACAAAGAACAATGGATCATTGTGGATCCTGGCACACATCCTACTGGTACGTAGCCTACTGGTACATAGACGAATGGTACACAACCTACTTGTACACAAACTACCAGTACACCACCTACTAGTATGTCGAATGAAGATTGGGAGAAGTTGGACAGAAGAGAAAGGAGTACTATTGGACTATGCCTGGCAGATTCAGTGCTATTGAATGTCTCAGGAGAATCTAAAGCCAAGGATCTATGGGATAAGTTAGGGAATTTGTATCCATCAATGTCCCTGGTAAACAAGTTGTTCCTTCGAAAAAAGATATATCATCTTAGGATGGAAGATGGAGATTATGTGACAGAACATCTAAATGCCTTTAATACTCTGGTAAGTCAACTTGTATATGTTAATATTACGATTGCAGAAGACGATAAGTGTATTACTCTGTTATGTTCTTTTCTAAACTCTTGGGATAATCTGGTTGTATCAATTGGTAGTACCACTCAATCTACATTGAAGTATGAGGATGTAGTTTCATCCTTGTTATCTGAAGAGATGAGGAAAAAAATCATGGATGGTCATAGCACAGATGCATTATTTGTAAGAGGTCGTACCCAAGACAGGAATCATGGTAAGTCTTTGGGGGGAAGATCTAAATCTACACGTATATCTAAGTCTCTAGGAAAATCTTTAAGGAAATGTTGGAAGTGTGGTAAAATATGGCATTATAAGAAATATTGCAAGTCTAAGAAGGTTGATAAACCAAATGGATCAGATAGTACCTCTTCCACAGAGGCGAGAACCTCCACTGAAGAAGGAGGTGATGTTTACCTAGAATCTGTAGGTACACATGCAAACCATGATGTATGGTTGATCAAATCAGGTGCATCATATCATATGACTCCTCACAGGGAGTAGTTCTGTGAATATGAAAAATATGATGGTCATGATGTATTACTAAGAGATGACTCGACATCCAGAATCATGGGACGTGGAAGTGTTAAGTTTTTGCTAAAATATGGAAGGATTAGAACTCTCCCTGGGGTTCTGCACATTCCAAAACTAGCCAAGAGCCTAACATCTGTAAGCAAGTTGGATGATGTAGGAGTGGATATTGTATTGGGAAAGGGAACTTGCAATATGGTATGATGGGAAATGGTGTTGATGAGGGGAGTTCGGTGTGCAACTCTGTACAAGTTGTTGGGAAGAACTTATACTAATGGGTGTAACATTTTTGTTTTCCCTAAGTAGAGAAATCAAGGATAAAAGACCAATATTGTCCCTGAAAAGAAGACCATGTTGTGGCATAAAAGACTAGGGCATATTGGAGAAAAGGGCCTTCGAACACTACACGTTAAAGGTATGGTTGAAGGTATGTCTAATTGCACTCTGGATTTTGATTTCTATGAACATTGCATATATGGTAAACACAATCGAGTAAGATTTCCATCTAGTGCTACAAGAGAAAAGGGGATCTTAGAGTTGATACACAGTTATGTGTTTGGACCTGTTCATGTTCCATCCCTAGGTAAATTTGTGTATTTTGTTTCATTCATAGATGATTTCTCAAGGAACACATGGATTTATTTTCTTCTTAAGAAATCTGAGGTATTTGATAAATTTAAAGAGTTTAAGGCTCTAGTAGAAAATTAGACAGAAAAGAAAATAAAGTTATTGAGAACAGATAATGGTGGAGAATTTTGTGGAAATAAATTCGAAGAATTATGTAAGAAGTGTGGTATAGCAAGGAAGAAGAATACTCCATACACTACTCAGCAGAATGGAGTTGCATAAAGGATGAACAAGACACTGATGGAAAAAGCAAGGAGCATGCTCAACGGTGTCGATTTAGGACAGGAATTCTGGGCAGAGGTAGTGGGTACAGCATGTTACCTGGTCAATTGATCACCTTCATCAACGTTGGATGATAAAACTCCACATGAGGTATGGACTGAAAAAATCCCCTCTCTTCAACATCTTAGAGTGTTTGGTTGTGATGCTTATGTACATGTTCCAAAGTAAAATAGGATTAAGCTAGATAAAAAGGCTGAAAAGTGAATCTTTATTAGTTATAAATATGGTGTAAAAGGTTATAATCTTTGGAACCTAGATACCAACAAGATTTTTTACAGTCGAGATTTTGTTTTCAGAGAGGTAAAAGATGTTTCCAAAGAGGAATTCCTACCAAGGCCAGAAGAACCTGAGAAAATAGAGCTTGAGTTGGATGATGCAAAATCTGAATCATCTGAAGAAGATGAAGCAGAAGAAGAAGAAGAAGAACCTCATACCCCAGTATGGAGGAGATCAATGAGAGAAAGAAGGAAACCAGAAAGGTATAGTCCACCTAATTTCCGTTCCAATTTTTCTTTATCTATTACTGATGATTGTCCCATAACTGTTAGGGAAGAAGTGAATTCAGAGGATAGTAAACTCTGGAAGAAGGCCATGGTTGAAGAAATGGATGCCTTGGATAAGAATGAGGCATGGGATATAGTTGAGTTGCTAGCTTGAAAAAAAATTGTTGGTAGAAAATGGTTGTTTAAGAAGAAGTTTAATGCAGAAGGAAAAGTGGAGAAATACAAAGCTCGGTTAGTAGCAAAAGGTTATTCCCAGGTAAAGGGAATTAACTTTGGTGAAATTTTTTCTCTTGTTACTAAGTTAACTTCTATTAGATTTATGTTATCTATTGTTGATGCTTTTGATCTTGAAGTGGAACAGATGGATGTGAAGACAACATTCCTACATGGGGATCTAGAAGAAGAAATCTACATGAAGCATCCATAAATATTTGTA